>JAJIBD010005025.1:0-35709 GCA_021461705.1 Cryptotis parvus
TTTATTTGGATTTATTTGTTAAAACATAAGTCTGTCAGGCCAGCAAGATAGTACAGTGACTAAAGTTGGATCTCAGGTATCCCAAAGCCTTCCAGGACTGATGGTAAAGCCAGGAGTCCCCTCTGAGCATCACTGGGTAGACCCCCAAAAGAAATTAAAAATCCTATCTGTCTTACATTATTATAAGTTCAAAAAATATTCTTACGTAGTTCACACCACTAACATGAAACTAAACACTCAGTGCAAATGCTTGTAGAATGATACATATTGAAAAGCAAGTTATTGTGTTGTGTTTGATTTCTTCATTTGCCTTTTTCCAAAGTTTTAATAAGTACATATAGAGTGCAAACACAGATATACTCTCATTAATATTATATCTCTCACATTTACCCAAGTTCCTAAAAAAATCAGGAGATGTCTATATTTGATATTGTATTTGGAACCAGAAACTACCTATAGCCTCCCCTTTAGGTAAGCATGAAGTCATATAAACAGCATGAAATGTATGACCAAGAAATTTGGATTTAGATGACCTGACTGTGCTTATGCATCTTATTTAAATAATACTGGCTCAACTGGAACAACTGTAAGGACTCAACAATTTTATTACAAGAACAAACTGAAATTCTAAAGGTCTAGCTCTGAAGAACAAAGGATTTCATTTTATGTTCAATTGAAACCAACTGACTGGTTTCCTGAAGGACCATGCCGAAAATTATGAGGTCTTATCTAGGCTCAGAGAATGTTACAACTGATTGGCAATGTCTTCCAAGGACAACATGTGTATTTACCGATATTTAACAACTGCCAGCTACCAAAAAACAGAAAATGATTGTTTGTTTCCTTCCTTGCTTGTTCTTACAAATTTCAAATAAATCTGAAATAAAGATCCCTTGAGGAAAAACACCCCCCAAAAGCAAAAAATGGGGCAATTGAGGTCTTAATAATATTAGTCCCTTGAAAACATGGTTTTTTTAAACTGAGAACTGATGAATTCCAGTAATGAGAATTCAACAAAGTCCTAGTACAATAAAACATAAGGTCCCCATGTCCTGCTAACAGCTGTCCTTGCTTTGCACAACACCACATCTGACTCAGAGTGGAATGTGCCCACCGTTAGCAGAGGCCATCTGAACAGTTGTCACAACAAGGAGAGAACAAAGCTCTAGGCTTTAAAAGGATGCTGTGCTCACGGAGATAACTGATGTAAATAGGTTAGTAACTACTCCATCCAAACTCAGCACAGGTGATTTCACAAGCTAGAATGGAAAAGACCGTTTCATAAAGAGAGCTCAAAAAGGACAACTCAACACAAAGCCTCCTTGGGAGTGTAAAGTAGATTAATTAGGGCATGGAGAAAAAAAAAACAGCGCGTATGATGCCCATGGGAATAGTGAAAATTCTTAAAGGACCAACCAGAAATATTAACATATTTGATTTTTATACTTACTGCCTAATCTTCATTATGAGAATGTTTAACTTGAGGAAGAAAATATTAAAAAGAAGTATATATATTTCAAGACATAGGACCCAACATCAATAGACACTTCAAATTATCTAACCTGCAAGAGGAAACCTTCTGTTTTACTTTCCTAAACCCTTCCCGTAATGAACCCTTTTCTAGGATTAATACTAAAAGTCTGTGTCATGACTGAAGACAATCATTTGTTTTGTTCTGCCAAGGTGAACAGCACCTACCAACACAGAAGACCCAAGATCACCCTCAAAGAAATTATGCAGTTGTTCTCTGGCTCTTAACAGTTTAAGCTCCACAACTTAGATTTTTGTATACAAGTTTTTAGAAAATTAAGAAGTTGTTTAGAGAGTTCACTACATGGCATCCATAAAATAAATTTCTTGCTCCCCATTTGTCAATCTATAAAATGTCAAATCAGAAACAACAAAAGGACCAGAGCAATAACACAGTGGGTTAGATATTTGCTCTTGGCATGCAGCCGCTATGAGTTCAATCCCCAGGTGATTCCGCATGGTCCCTCGAGAACCGCTGGGATGAATTCCTGAGTGCAAAGTCTCAGGAGTAACCCTGAGCATTGCTGGGTGTGACCCAAAAAAAGTTAAATAAAACTTCTACCATCTTTGCACAAAAGGTCCAAGCTAGTGACTGCTAGAAAACACAAGCTTCCCATCTTAATCTTTTACTCTTCCATTTATCTGCCTATATTAATGGGTTTTAGAAGAGCAAGACAGCCTTGGGCTCAATGCCAAATCCAGTCTCAGTTCTGTCTGTCTAGACAGTGTAAGGCCAGTACTTCATCTCTGGTTAATGAAAAGGTTAGACGGGTGATATCTGAGGTCCCCTCTAAATCAAGAGTCTTCGCTCTATAAAGATTGATCTAGGTTTCTCATCCCTCCCAACCCTTTCCAGAGAGCTCCACAGCTTCCAGCAATTGGTAGCATACAAGTTCTTCACTGTTATCAGTCCTGAAAACTCCCACCCTTATAGACATCCCTGCCTTCATTCTTCAGAAGTGACCTTCTCCTGAAAATCTTGTAACTCACAGATCAGAAAGCCGACACGTAGCTGTCTACTGCTGAGACTATATATGGGTTCCATTCAACAATACTCGACCATTTCTGGAGCTGGCTCCTTATAACAGCTCCTCTGCACAAGTACCTAAAAACTGTACTGAGATACTATGATGAATGAACTTGATCAATATACCTCACAAACAAGTGAACGAGATTATCTAGAACCTGAAAATACATAGTTATAAGCTGTCCAGCTATGGGAATCATTAAATTTCCTGTACTATTCTTCACTGGTCATTTTTAAAACTAATATGCAGCCCTATCAATGAAGAGCTTTCTATTCCTGTACTAGTAATTTTTCTACTGAGAGAGGAGAAGAAATAATCAGGATTGAAGTACCTAGAATATGACAGGATTAGAAAAAACTGTTATTACTGATTCTATTTTTCCAACAACAAATTACAACTATACTGCCTTGAATGCTCAGCTAAGAAGTGTGGATTTACTTGAGAAGAGCATATTCTAATGTTAACTACATAGGTGTCCCACCCCACTAGTATTTCCCTTTTAACACATATTCCACCTTTGTTCCCATTCTTTTCCAATTTTCTACGTGTTCAAAAGGTATCTGGAATCTATCAGGTTTTGTAATCAACTTACCATATTATATAAAGAGTTCATTATAAGACATTGAAAAGGATACACATTTCAAGACACTAGAAAATTATATACATTTTCCTCCTCTGGAAAAAAAAAAAAGTGTATCATGTAAACTATATAGACTAGCCAAATCCTACAGTGTCACTCTGAGGCAGAGACTCTAAAGCATCTGGCTTAGAGCTGGATTATAGGAAGAGGGGAGAGTCTTTCAGTCACTCCCCAGTGATAGCTTGTTTATTAGTTCCTCCTTTAAAAAATCAAATGGTGAGACTGGAGAGTATCACGCTGAGTAAAGTCAGATTCAGAAGGACAAATCACACAGTAAAGGGATAACAAATGGTCAATGGCATGAGAGCCTGAAGTCTACAGAACCAAGTTTACCAAGAGAAACAGATGGATGGAAGGATCATGAATCACTGAGAAGGAACACCGACACAGGACTGGGTATGGTGTTGGAATATTGTATTTGTTAAACTTTATCACTAATGGCAGGCCAGGGCTAGAACCCGCTATGCCTCCCGGTGCCTCATGAGCAGATGAGCACAGGGAGAACAAGTAGCAGCCTGCCCCATGTCTGAGAGTCTCTGGTTCAGCATACCTGGGCCAGATTTAAAAAACTGCTGCAGGGTGGGTGTCGATGATCCGGCTGTGATAGTCTGGTCTTCTGGGTGGAGTTGTGATGAAAGGGAAGTCCAGATGTGGAAAACGGCAGCCCCCATGGAGTAGGGTCGCCTGGTTTGTTGTGAGGCTCTGCTGGGGTGGCAGGCCAGGCTAGAACCCGCCATGCCTCCCGGTACCTCAGAGCGGCTGGACAGGAGAGCAAGGTAGCAGCTCTGCTTCATGTCTGAGAGTCGCTGATTCAGCATACCTGGAACCGAGAGATAATACAGTGGCAGGGTGCTTGCCTTGCATGTGGCCAACCATTGTTCAATCCTCAGCATTCCATATGGTCTCCAGAGCATTACCAGAGTAAACTTTGTTGGGTGTGGCCCCTGATGTGCATGGGCCAGGTTTTATCCCTGGCATTCCATATGAAGCCCCGATCCCTCCCAGCAGTGATTCTGAGCACAGAGGTAGGAGTAACTCTAGAGTCACTGCTGGGTATGGCCCCAAAACAGAAAAGAATAATTTTGGCGAAGTTATTTTTATTTAAAATTTATAATTGGGGCCAGAGTGATCGTACATGAGTTAAGGGATTAACTATGCATGTGATGGGCACCGCTTCCATTCTCAGCACTGCATACTGTCTTCCAAATACCACCAGAAACAGCAAAGAGCCCAGGAGCAGTCTCAAGTATTGCCGGCTGTGGTTCAAAGCACATGGAATAGTTAACGGGGGACTAGTGGTAAACAGGAATGAAGTGAATTTGTTTGTGAGAGACTCAAATTCAGTCCTTGGCAGTCATTGTTCAGAGCACACCAGGAGCAGCCCCCAAGCACCATGTTGATTGTCTTGTTGAGTTTTGGGGCCACACAAGGTAGTGTTCTGGGCTTACTCCTGTCTTTGTGCTCACAGATCTCTCCTGGCAGGATTCTGGGATGGAACTGGGGTCAGCAGTATGCAAGGCAAGCACTTCTCCACTCTCTGCCCCTCCAACCACAATGTTGGGCACAGCCACTGAGCACCGTTGAGTCGATTTTTCATTCCATCAGCCGAGACAATGCAGAGCCTCACAACAAGCCAGACAACCCCCCTACTCCATGGGGCTGCCATTTTCCACGCCGGACTTCCCTCTCGCCACAACTCCACCCAGAAGACCAGACTATCACAGCCCAGCTCGCCCAGCCGCAAGGTTCATCAATAAATACTTTATTTAGAGGTGACTACAAGAGTATGCCACCCACACGGCAAGCCTGGCAAGCTGCTCGGGGTCGTGATTTGATATGCCAGATACCAGTAATATTTATATTAGGTCATTTCCCATGACCTAATATAATGGTTTGAGGCTCTTATGTTCCTGGAGCAAGCGGATGCCTTTGGGGTTCTACTAGCATGAGACAGGACATATGGAGATATTACTGGGGCCCGCTTCTAGCATATAGATGATGAACGGGAAGATAGTGATAGTGATAATCACTAATGATTCCGCAAATTATAATATGTAAATAAAAATCGAAGAGGAGAAAGAAAGGAAGGAAGGAAGGAAGGAAGGAAGGAAGGAAGGAAGGAAGGAAGGAAGGAAGGAAGGAAGGAAGGAAGCGAAGGTAGGAAAGTAAGAAAGAAAAAGAAAGAAAGAAAGAAAGAAAAGAAAGAAAGAAAGAAAGAAAGAAAATGAAAGAAAGAAAGAAAGAAAGAAAGAAAGAAAGAAAGAAAGAAAAGAAAGAAAGGAGGGGGGAGGGAGGAAGAGAGGAAGGGAGGAAGGGGGAAAAGGAGGAAGGAGGAAGGGGGAAAGGAGGAAGGGAGAAAGGAGGAAGGGAGGAAGGGAGGGAGGGAGGAAGGGAGGGAGGGAAGGAAGGGAGGGAAGGAGGAAGGAAGGAAGGAAGGAAGGTAGGGAAGGAAGGAAGGAAAAGGAAGGAAGGAAGGAAGGAAGGAAGGAAGGAAGGAAGGAAGGAAGGAAGGAAGGAAGGAAGGAAGGAAGGAAGGAAGGAAGGAAGGAAGGAAAGAAGGAAGGAAGGAAAGAAGGAAGGAAGGAAGGAAGGAAACAAGGAAGGAAGGAAGGAAGGAAGGAAGGAAGGAAACAAGGAAGGAAGGAAGGAAGGAAACAAGGAAGGAAGGAAGGAAGGAAACAAGGAAGGAAGGAAGGAAGGAAGGAAGGAAGGAAGGAAGGAAGGAAGGAAGGAAGGAAGGAAGGAAGGAAGGAAGGAAGGAAGGAAGGAAGGAAGGAAGGAAGGAAGGAAGGAAGGAAGGGAAGGAAGGAAGGGAAGAAAAGTGACTGGACATACACTTGACTAAAGCTTCTAGGATCCATTTGCTTATACAAAGCTACTTTTCTATCTCATCAGACTTGAACTAAAAGGCCAAAAGCTAAGCCATTAGTCTTTTGAGAGTACAAATGGAATTTCATGTTTCAATGACTGATTGATGATAATTTATGAGAAAAAAAAGGACTCTGTGAAAACAAACAACAAGAATAAGATATGTGTGTGGTGCCTGCATGCACTGGTGTGCATATGCATGTATGGGGCAGGGTGTGGATGTGGGTGTGGTGTATTCTTTGCCACGGCTCATAAATGAGATGTAATTGTCCGGGACTTTGACGTTTTAGTGTTTTAAACAATCTTAATATCTTAAAAAACTAAAAGCTTCTTTCGAGAAACAGGTTTATGAAAAAAATTAAATATGAAAGAAGGAACTAATAATCAATTAACTGATGATTTTAAGGTCAAAGTCAATATACTTATGTTTCATTTCTCCTTTACAGATGAAACATCAGTGAAAGTTCAAATACCCACACACACACACACACAGAATATCAGATATAAAAGCAGAATGTAGATAATGTCCGTGAGTATTTGTGAGTACAGGAGGCAAAAGCCAAATGCTCTGACATTAGTGTGGTGAATCATGTGGGTCCCAACTAGGACAACTGTATTTCCATTTCATTCACTTGATCACTTGACATCCTGTTATTCATCTATTTGCTACCATTCCTTCCCATTCTAATTGTTGCATGAAGTTCTCGAGGGTGGCACTGAAGAGTTTTGGTGAAATGGTATCACCTTGCTGAACCCCTCTTTTGAAATCCATGATCTTAGATCTCACCATTCTACTTCTTTGTAGAATGGTGAGATCCTGGTGGTGAACCGCAATACAGTTCACGAAGGATCTTGATGTATTAGGTTTGAACACCCTGCCTCGGCTCTTCACACACTACCTGTCTGAATGCAAGGTGCCCCTCCCAATGGAAAACCAGCAGGAGAGTTCTACTGTTCAAAAGGGAGACATTCACGACATTGGCAACTATCGCCCCATCTGCCTGTTGTCCATCATCTACAAGCTGTTTACACTAGTCATCCTGAACAGGATTGGCAGAAGACTAGATGAAGGACAACCATGTGAGCAAGCTGGCTTCCGGAAAGGATTCAGCACAATCGACCATATCCACACAGTAACCAAGCTCATTGAGGTTTGTAGGGAGTACAAGATGCCCCTCTGTCTCACGCTCATTAATTTAAAGAAAGCCTTTGATTCTGTGGAGACTGAAGCAGTCATCGAAGCCCTAGCCAAACAGGGTGTTCAAACCCAATACATCAAGATCCTTCGTGAGCTGTATTACAGATTCACCACCAGGATCTCACCATTCTACAAGGAAGTGATCATTGATGTTAAAAGAGGGGTTCGACAGGGTGATACCATTTCACCAAAACTCTTCAGCGCCACCCTCAAGAACATCATGTGACAATTAGAATGGGAAGGAATGGGAGTGAAGATAGATGGTTGGCAACTACACCACCTCTGCTTCACTGATGACATCGTTCTAATAACACCAAATATTAGCCAAGCGGCACAAATGCTGGCTGACTTCGACCGAGAATGTGCAAAAGATAGGTCTACAGCTGAATCTAAAGAAAAACTATGTTTATGAAAAATGAACTAGTTCCAGAGGCCCCATTCACCTCAATGGAACAGACATCTCTGAATGCAGCAGTCATGTGTACCTAGGTCAAGAAATCAACATGATGAATGGCCTAAAACCTGAGCTGAGCAGGAGGAAGAGAGCGGCATGGAATTCCTTCAAAGGCATCGAAGAAATAGCTAAAAAGACAAAGAACCTCCGGCTCTGGGCACATCTCTTTGACTCCACCATTCTCCCCTGCATTAACATATGCTTCAGAGACCTGGGCCCTACAAAAGCAGGATGAGAATGCTATTCGATCTCCCAGAGAGGAATCGAAAGAGCTATGCTTTGGAATATCATGCCTCACTCAAGTGAGAGAAGGAATCGGAGTTCCGACATCCGCCACTGTTCCAGAATCAGGGATGCTGTCTCATTTGCCAAGGCATCAAAATCAGATGGACTGGACATGTAATACGATTTGGAGATGACCACTGGACTAGAGCTGTTTCAACTGGATCCCATGGGATGTCAAAAGATCATTTGGCCGACCACCCACAAGATGGTCAGACTTCCTTGTCAAGACCCTGAAGGAACGGTTTGAGGCTCTTTGTATTCCTGAATCAACCAGATGCCATTGGGCCACATTGGCACGTGATAGGGTCCAATGGAAATGTTACTGGTGCCCACTCTAGCAAATCGATGAATAACGGGATTCAAGTGATCAAGTGATCAATCCAAAAAGAGTTGGGTAGGTGAAGTGGAGCAAAGAAAGTCTCTTCGATAAATGGTGATGGGAAAATTGGATAGCCACATGCAAGAATAAGAAACTCACAATATAGACAAAAATTCATTCAAAGTGGATTAAAGACATTGAAATTGGGGGCCAGAGCAAGAGTGCAGCAGGTAGGAGGGTTGCCCTTGCATATGGTCTCATGTGTTTAATCCCCAATAGCTCATATGGTCCTCTGAGCACTGCCAGCAGTGATATCTGAATACAGAGCCAGGAGGAAGCCCTAAGCACTGCCTGATTTGGCCCCCCCATAAAAAACTTTGATTAGCATACATAAAACACATTGAAAGAAACTTGAAAGGCAGAAGTCTCCAGCATATGGACCTCAGAGGAGATGTAATGCTGACTCCACTGGCAGAATATAACAAAATAAAAATAAACAAATGGACTGCATCAAATTAAAAAGCTTTTATATTGCAAAAGAAATTGTCTAAAATAAAAAATACTATACTAAATGGGAGAAATTAATTGTACACAATATTTTCTTTATATTTATAAAGCAATAACAAAGCTCAACAACAATTAATAAAATACTAATAACCCCCTGGGGCCAGAGCAATAGTACAGTGGGTAGTGCACTTGCCTTGCACGTGGTCAACCCAAGTTCAAACCCCTGTATCCCAAGTGGTCCCCCAAGCACCAACAGGAGTAATCCTTGAACACAGAGCCAGGAGTGAGCCCTGAGCATTGCTGGGTAAACCAAAAACACAATAAAAACTAATAACCTTACCAAAAGGCTCTGAGAGAGGACATATGAAGATCTAGTAGGCATATAAAGTGTTCATCATCACTTACCATTAGGGAAATGCAAATAAATATCAGCGAGCTCTTAGCTCGCATCAGTGAAAATGGCATATATCAAAATGGCTAGAAACAACAAGTGTTGGCAGGGGATGTGGTAAAAAGGAGCCCTCATTCAGTGTTAGTGGGAAGGTTGTCTGGTTTAGCATCTTTGAAAAAGACTGCAGACTTCTCCAGAAAGATTAGAGCTTCCAGATGACCCAGTCTTTGAAAGAGATAGGCACACCTATGATCATTACAATGCTTGGTACAATATCGAGGATATGAAAACAACAAATATATATAATGACAGATGAAAGGATAAAAAGTTGTAGGGGAGCAATAGCACAGCAGGTAGGGCATTTGTTTGCACACAGCCAACCTGGGTTCAATCCCTGGCATCCCATATAGTCCCCCAAGCATTGCTAGGAGTAATACCTGAATTCAGAGCCAGGAGTAAAACCCTGAGCATTACTGGTGTGACCTAAAAAAGTAAAAAAAGGAAAAATAAAAAAAAAAAGTTGTAGCATCCACTCTTATTGAAAAACTACTCAACTATAATAAAAGATGAAATCATGCCACTTGCTGTGATCTGAATGGCACTGGAGGACATCACAATAAATGAAGTAAGAGGTAAAAGGACAAGCACCAGATGATCACTCTTATACATAATATACAGAACAAATACATAGTCAGTGTCAAATGATAACAAGCCCTCAGCCTTGAATGACAAAACTGCGATTACTAGGCTATGATGTGAAGGGATGGGAGAGGTGGGCCAGGGAAAGTGAGGGGCAGTGGAGGAAGAGGCAGACAAGTGACCAAAGGACAGTCATAGCAAAGGGTCTTCAGTAATGGTGAGATATGGTGACTATGTACATCAATGCCACAAATATTAACACTATTATGAACATGTGACTATTGAATTAAAATTAAATACATAAATTTTTAATATCAAAAACCACTGATTCAATATGCTCTTAAATCACAAGAATTTGAATCCTGCATGAATGCAAACAAAGATGAGGAAATAGCTCTTATTCTCACAACTAGGTCCTGAAGTAATCATACTTGTTTCTGCCACCTAGATCTTCAAATCAACCCACTCTGACTTCCTAAACATGTTTGTCAGCTTTCCCATAGAGTCTAAGAGCTCACTTTATGCAGTGTGTTCTCTCTTTTGAAAGCAAGTCAGAGCCTATTTCTAATGCTCACAGCCAATCTCTGACCCATCATCAATCCCTCGGCCACTACCAGCAAGCTCTGTGACTCCAGGCTACCCCCACTCAGGGCCTCACTTGCCTGAGCTCTACGATTGAATTAGAAGAAACTCCATTTTTATAGCTCCAACATTCTGAGCTCTGTAATTGAATTCAAAGGACCTCTATTTTTAACCTCTAATATTCTTTAATTTGATTCCATGATTCCCTGACCATACTATAGTTACTGGTTCCTATTATGTTTCCCAATGCTTATTCCCCCTCCTCCCCACCCCGTCCACATCTAGAAGCAAAGAGCTCTCAACTTCCCTTTCAGCTCACATACACAACCTATGCAAATCTGGCCTACCTGTTATTAATATTCTCTAACCCCAAGCCAATTTTCCATACATACTTCAGACTATCTCCTTTCTCCCAATGCCCCCTATTAGATCCAAATGGATGGCCTTGTCTCCTGTTTTAGTGAGAATATTAAAGTGATTCATCATCTGGCCTACAGTCCTTCATTTATCTTCATCTTTTCCTCAATACCCTATTCTCTTTTCTTCTCCCCCTTAAACTATACTTCTTCCTTACAGTGCAAATACAGATCCACATGCAGGTATCTGACATTACCATGTTCTAGGCATTGCAATAGGCAAGGAAGACACAAATATAAAGGATGGCAGAGTGTATTTATGGAGACACACATTAAGTCCCTCCATCATGGATAGGATTTTAAGTTTAACACATTCGACCTTAATAAAAGGGATCACTGTATCACTGTCTTCCCGCTCATCATCGATTTGCCTCGAGTGGGCACCAGTAACATCTCCATATGACCTGCCTCATGCAAGTAGAGCCCAAGGACACCTGCTTGCTCCAGGAACATAAAGAGCCTCAAGCCATTCCATCAGGTCATGGGAATGAGGTCTAAAATTGTTACTGGTATCTGGCATATCAAATACGACACGGGTAGCTTGCCAGGCTCTGCCGTGTGGGTAGCATACTCTTGTAGTCATCTCAAAATCCAGCATTTATTGATGAACCACACAGCCGCCAAGCAGCAGCGTGAGCTGGGCTGTGATAGGCTGGTCTGCTGGGTGGAGTTCTGACGAGGGGGAAGTCCGGATGTGGAAAATGGAGGTCCTCATGGAGTGGGGGTCGTCTGGCTTGTTGTGAGGCTCTGCTGGGGTGGTTAAAAAAAATTTTTTGAGCCATACCTGGCAATGCTCAGGAGTTACTCGGCTCTGCACTCAGAAATCACTTCCAGCGGGGCTCAGGGGACCACGTAGGATGCCAGGGATCAAACCTAAATCTGCTACTGGCTTACCTGCTGTGTTCTAGCCCCCAGATAGATATTTAAAGTTGGGGCTGGAGCGATAGTACAGCAGGTTGGGCCTCTGCCTTACCCACGGCTGACTCGGGTTTGATCTCCAGCATCCCATATGGTCCCTGGCGCACCACCAGGAGTAATTCCTGAGTGTAGAGCCAGGAGTGTGTAGAGCCAAGCAGGTGTCCTTGGGCTCTACTTGCATGAGACAGGTCATATGGAGATGTTACTGGCGCCCGCTTGAGCAAATCGATGAATAACGGGATTCAAGTGATCAAGTGATCAAGAGCCAGGAGTAGCCCCTGAGCATTGCTGGGTGTGACCCCAAAAAGCAAAAATAAATAAATAAAAGAATAAATAAATAAAGTACCAGAATTGGTATCTAACTTGACTCTCAAATTTATTTTGTTTCTCCTTTCTCCACCTCTCTTTTATGTATTTATTTTTTGCTTTGGGGGCCACGCCTAGCAGTGCTCAGGGGCACTCCCTGCTTCAGAGACTGTTCCAGCAGTTCTTGGAGGATCATAAGAGTGCTGGAAAATCAGACTGGGGCACATGAGGCAAGAGCCTTAACCCTTGTATTGTCTCTACAGTCCTGGTTTTCTTCTTTCAACCTATTTTGGTTTTCTCTTTGGGTCACACCCCGCAATGCTCAGGGGTTACTCCTGGCTCTTGCTATCAGGAATTCCTCCTGGGCGTGCTTGGGGAGGGGACCAACCATATGGATGCTGGGGATCGAACCCTGGTTGGTTGTATGCAAGGTAAATGACCACCCTTCTGTACTATCACTCCTACCCCTCGGTTTTCATTTTTAATATTACTTTTTTTAAGTTGATTGAGGCACTGTGATTTACAATGCTGTTAATGATGGTTTCCTGTGTACCTAATTCAAAACCATACCCATCACCAGTGTACACACCTCCCTCCAAGAGCTTTTAAATCTACATTTGTAGGGGGCCAGAGCGATAGTACAGTGAGTAGAACATTTGCATTGCACGTGGCCGACCCGGTTTGATCCCTGGCATCCCCATATGGTCCTCTGAGCACCGCCAGGAGTAATTCCTAAGTGCAGAACCAGGAGTAACCCCTGAGCATTGGTGGGTGTGACCCAAAAAGCAAAATCACTGCCTGCCTGCCTATCACTGCCTTCCCGTTTGTCATTGATTTGCTTGATCGGGCACCAGTAACATCTCCATACGTCCTGTCTCATGCAAGTAGAGCCCAAGGGCACCTGCTTGCTTCAGGAACATAAAGAGCCTTAAACCATTCCATCAGGCCATGGGAATGAGGTCTATAATAGTTACTGGTATTTGGCATATCAAATACGACACGGGTAGCTAAAAAATAAAAGGCCGAATTGCAGTGTTTCCCTACAGTTGGCTCTCTGGGTACACAATGACAAAAAAAGCAAAATAATAATAATAATAATAATAATAATAATAATAATAAATCACTGTCTTCCCATAGATCATTGATTTGCTCGAGAGGGGACCAGTAACATCTCAATACATCCTGTCACATGCGAGATAGTCCAAGGGCATCTACCTGCTCCAAGAACATAAAGAGCCTCAAACCATTCCGTCAGGCCATGGGAATGAGGTCTATAATTGTTACTGGTATTTGGCATGTCAAATAAGACACGGGTAGCTTGCCAGGCTCTGCCGTACGGGTGGGATACTCTTAAATAAAGAAATAAATAAATAATTTTACTTTAAATAAATAAATAAAATCATATTTGTAAACATAATAAATCATGACTTGAAGGAGGAAATTTAACAAATATACAAAATTCAAGTTCCAATTTTTCATTCATAGATTAAAAAGACACAAAAGTTGAAGAGCAAGTCTAAACTGATAGTATAGAGGGTAGGACACTTGCCTTGTACTCAGTTAACCCAGGTTCAATCCCTGATGTCTCATATGCCCCACCCCCCTATCCCAGCACCACCAGGAGGGATTCTTGAGTGCAGAGCCAGGTGTTACCCCTGAGCATCACCGGGGTGGATGCCAAAAAATAAATAAATAAACAGACCACAAAAAATTCAACAGCAATAAATATCACTAGAGAAAGACAACAAAGGACTGGAGGGCTAGTGCAGGGGTTGGTGCTGCCAAATCCAGTTTGATTCCTGGCACCAACTATGGTCCCCTCCTCAGGGGCCATCCCTGAGCACAAGGCCCCTGAAGCAGCCCCCTGAGCATCAGTGTGTGTGCTCCTACATCTCCGCCCACTATTAGAAAAGAAAAAGAGGGGGAAACAAAGGAATCAGAAGGCCCTCACATAATATTCCCTGAGACTCTGCAGTGAGTAATGTGTAAGGCACTGCTCTCACTCTCAGTGTTGTGCTACGGTCGTAGCTAAACACAGCTCTGGGGGAAAGCAGCCAGTCCAATGACTGCACACTCAGGAGCAATGACACCACCAAAGTGTTTCCTGTGTTTTGTGGTGCCAGGGCTCCTCATCCATGGCACATGTTCTATTATGGAGCTCCAACCCAGCCCTATATCTAAAGTGTTCATGTTTGGTGATGGGGATGGTACAGGGAGGGGGCGGCCACACCCACTGAGGCTCAGAGTTTATGTCTAGTGGGGCTCAGGGGCCATATAGGGCGGTGGGGATGGAACCCAGGTTGATCATGTGCAAGGCAAACTCTCTCCCTGCTGTACTCTTATCTCGGCCCCCATATTAAAAGTTTTGAATGTGAAAGCTTAGGCGTCTAGATCTAACCTAAATTGAATGAGGGAAACATTACTTGCTGATGATGTTAACATGAACCATCTTAACACTAATAGCAACCATGGAAGAGAAAACAGTATCACACTTACACCAACAGAACAGGAGAAAATATCTGGAAACAATTTTAGGAAACTTTGTAGTCCTTATTTTCCAATAAGAGACAACCAATTTTCAAAATTTCATCTTTACTTTATGGTAGACAGCACCAGCAATTTATCTTATGTGTTTTTTTTTCTTTTTGGGACACACCCAGCGATGCTTAGGGGTTACTCCTGCCTCTGCACTCAGGAATTACTTGGCACTGCGTGGGGTACCATATGGGATGCCGAGGATCAAACCTGGGTCAGCTGCACGTCAAGGCAAATGCCTACTGGCTGGGCTATCACTACGGCCCTTTTTAATTTTTTTTTTTTGCTCTTTGGGTCACACCCAGCAATGCTCAGGGGTTACTCCTGGCTCTGCACTCAGGAATAACTCCTGCGGTGCTAGGGACCATATGGGTTGCCTGGGCTTGAATCCGGGTCAGTGGCCTACAAGACAAATACCCTACCGCTGGACATCACTCCGGCTATCTTGTAAAGTTAAATTCAAATGATATTTTAATGAAAGAAAAGGATTTCTAGGTCCTGAATTTCCTATGCATGGGCCTGCTTTAAACAGACTTGAACAAACTCTAAAGGTGCTGGGAGGTGATCACTTGCTACACATATACAATAAATATCACTGCAGCATCCCAAGGCTTTGGAGGGTTTGTGTGTATGTGTGTGTGTGTGTGTGTGTGTGACTCCTGGTAATGCTCTGACTCTGGACTCAGAATCACTTCTGGCGAGCTTGGGGACTATATGGGATGCCAAAGATTGAACACCCTACCCACTGTACTACCGCTCTGGCTTGGTTTTGGAATTTTCTAAGAGTTGAAAGTGATTAAAGTATCTCTTGATATGTGAATGTGGTGACTTTCAGAGATCAAGGGGTAGATGCCAGAGAATCCACCATGAGATTAGAGGGTTGGAACTTCCACCTCTGCCCCAGGGAGGGGAGTGCAGTGAAAAGGGGTGGGGCTTGCTGCCAAGGACCAGGGAGTTCATCTATCACAGCTGTGCAGGGAAGCCTCCGTGAAACCCCACAGAGGGACCTGGGAGAGCTTCTGGGGTGGTGAATGTGCAAATCTGGGGTGAATGATGGTCTGTAAGAAGGCAGGGAAGCTCTACGCCCCTTCTCCATGCCTTGTCCTCTGAATCTCTTCCACTTGGCTCTTCCTGAGTTAGAGCCTTTATACAAATTATATATATATATATATAAATATATAAAATTGCACATATATATGTATAAATATATATTTCCCATCTTAAGGGTGGCCTCCCCACTGGTGCTCAGGATCCTGAGGAGTATATCTGACCTTGTGGTATAGGTCTGACTGTTCAGTGTTCAGGCCCATGGTGCTGGCAGCCAAAGGATTATATCCTCTAGTATCTAGTGATATTGGGGAACCGGAGGGGACATATGTGCTCAGGGGCAAACACATGCAAGGCATGCACTTTGGTTCTCCAGGGGGCCAGAGAGAGAGAATATAACGGGTAGGGCACTTGCCTTGCACATGGCCAACTGGGATTCAATCCCAGCACTCCACGTGGTCTCCTAAGCGCTGCCAGTAGTGATCACTGATTACAGAGCCAGGAATAAGTCCTGGACACCTCCAGGTGTGGCCCCCAAACCAATAAAATGAATTAGTTATCTCTCCATTCACCTAAACATAGATCAGTACTAGATATTAATCACTACTGTATATTACGTAACACCATGACATGTAGACACATTCAAGTTAGCCTGAGAGAACCCCCCCCAGCCCCGGGAGACAATTTCTGCTGGATCAGCCACATTCCTTCAAACATTCCCAGGCAGATCGCTCTCTGTACACCAGGGCCGCCGAGGGGACAGTGGCAACAGCTTTTCACTGAGAGCACATTCCACCTCTCAGACAAGGAGCAGTGCCTGCCTCCCTCCCTTTCTCCCCTCCCTGAGTGGATGCAGCCCACTACAGGGCAAGGACGGCAGAGAGATGAGACGGAGAAGACACAGCACCATGGAAACCAGGTGACATGCAGGTGTGAAACAGGTGGGAGTGATGAGAGAGCCAACACTTGCTGAGCTTGTTACTGCATGTTTTTTACACTTGGTATAAACAAGCGTGCTTCTTATACTTGCTAGAGTGGGATCAAGCCTTTGTTTTATGCTCTGAGTGCAAAGATGGGCCCTTGGGCAGACCCACCTTGTGGAGATGGGGAAGATGAACTGGACAGCACAGCCGTGATGGGGTCCGGTGAGGATGGGAAACCAGGCTGACTAATTCCAGGACAACAGTCTCCAAGAGTTCGTGAGCTCCAGAACCAGCTTTGCCACTAGGCCAAATGCCATGGCGTTCTTTCCAAACAAAAGCATTTTTCAAGCTTTAATTTGCTCTCTCGGTGCATGGCCCTGGATTACTGGGCACAGGCCAGGGTTTATCTGCAGAACTTCCCGCTGAGGGAAGCAGCCCCCGACAAGGGGCAGGAGATCAGCCAAACAACCGCATGTGTGTCACTGCCCATGTTCTTCTGGAGTCAACAGCACACACGTCTACCTTTACATTGATCTTTGTGTGTCTGTTCAACTCTTGTTTGTTCCAGCCTTATTTTAGCCATCAAAATACAGTAGCTGAGGGGCCGGAGTGATAGCCCAGCTGGTAGGGCGTTTGCCTTGCATGCAGCCCACCGATGCCGGCCCGGGTTCGATCACTGGCATCCCATATGGTCCCCGAGCACCGCCAGGAGTAACTCCTGAGTGCAGAGCCAGAATATCCCCTGAGCATCGCCAGGTGTGACCCCAAAAAGCAAAAAAAAAATACAGTAGCTGGGAAAACATATGAACAGCCTATAGCAGAGGAGGTTTCAAACCAAGATTTTTTTTTCCCTGAGTGGCAAATTCTTCTCCCATATTCCCGTTTTACACTGTGGGCATTAGGGCTTTGCTTCATGGAAATAGCTCATGGAAACCAAAGGGATGAGCCTCTCTCCAGCTCCTAGATCAAGATGCTTTCAGACATCATTGAGGAATTCAAATATGCTTACTTCTTAAAATAAAGTTAATCATAATGAAGTCTTTAATATACACTCAGTTTTTTTTACAGTCTTTTTAAACTCATAGTTTATTCAGATTATGGAGTATAATATGGTTATGTTCTTTTTTAAAATTTTTTATTTTTTACAATTACAAAGATATACAACTAAAAAGTTCATATTTGGGTTTTGGTCATACAGTGTTCCAGCACCCATCCCGCCACCAGTGCCCATCTCCCACCACCAACGCCCCGGTTCCCCCCTCCCCCAGCCCACCTCCATGGCAGGTTCTTTATTTCTTTCCCTTTATCTCTTTCTCTTTTTCTTCCCTTCCAGACTATGGATTACAGAACATACATTAAAGGGTTGTCATGTATACACTCAGTTTTAATGAACTTGATGAAGGCAGTGATTGGGGAACCTTGCTCTTGTTTGACTTTGAAAGTCTCTTCCCTTTTCCCTGAAGAAGCTATGTGCTCTACTTAGCAAAAAGGGGAATCCAAAGAGACTTCCAAAGACATCATGTCTACTTGTCTTTCACCTTCCACGAGGTAGTACACTTCCTCAATAAGCCAGTCAGGAGCAGTAGGCTCTGGGCACCTGTTCCAGGCCTTTGTTTCCAAGTGTACGATGCTTCTTGTAGGTTGGAGTAGATGGGTTGCTGCCCGCCCCTGACCACACTTCACCATATGACCAATACTTTTTTCCTTTTTGGGTCACACCCAGCAATACTTAGGGGTTACTCCTGGTTCCTCACTCAAGAATCACTCCTGGCAGTGCTCGGGGACCATATGGGATGCCAGGGACCAAACCTGCTAGACTATCACTCTGGTCCCTGTTATCTATTTTCTGCCCAATAGTCAACACCATTTGAAAGAAGCTTTGCTCTCCACTTTGCACAATGTTTGACTCCAGTCACTCCCCAATCCATCAAGAAAGGCGGGTGTGTTTCCATGCCCAGCCCTGTGTGTCTATCCTGGGTATAGTTGCTGGCACAGAGATTGGATGAACAATGTTTGCTGGATGAACAAAAAAGTGGATCAGATGGATGTAAAGTGTCTAGTCAAGAAACACTGGCTGCTGGGGCCGGAGCGATAGCCCAGTGAGTAGGGGCATTTGCCTTGCACGGCCAGCCCATGCCAGTTGCTCTCCCATATATACCCACACTCCCTCTGGGACAACTGAGACATGCTAATGTGGTCATCCTGGCATGTACAAAGAAATAAGGTACATGTGCAAACTCCTCTCTAGTGGTCCCAGCACCAAATCAACTCATTTTTTCACATCAGTATCATTACTCAATCTTTCATACATACACATAAGAAAATTCTCTTGACTACCTCTGAAAGGTAAGCACAACTAGAAATTGTTCACTACCTTCACTATACCCTTTATAAATGAAAGCATTATCTTAGATTATTGCAATGAACCTTTAACTGATCTGTTTTAAACTTTTGTCTATGTCCCTCCAAGATAAGTTTTAATAAAGCAGGCAAACAATCTTTTAAAAGTCACATTATATCATACAACTACTCAAAAGTTTTTAAATGATTCCGCATCTCAGGATAGGAAGAAGTACCTTTCAATGACCCTATACAAAGACCCTCACTTTGATCCCATTTCTGACCTCACTGACTTTTAGCTCTTGTTCTCACTCTATAACAATCCAGGTGGTTTTTCTTTGAGACTCCCAGAAGTGCTCTGTCTCTGGATTGTTTCTCTTGATGTTCTCTTGGTCTGCATTTACAAATACACTATTTTCTCAATTCCAAAATAATTTTCTGTGATGCAACATGGGCCAAGCTGCTACTGACTCTCCCTGTGCCTAGCAGCTCATGAGGCACCTGGGAGGGATGGCAGGTTCTAGCTCTGGCCCGCCACCCCAGCAGAGCCTCACAACAAGCCAGATCCTCCCCTCACTCCATCAGGGGCCTCCATTTTCCACATCCAGACTTCCCCCTCATCAGAACTCCACCCAGCAGAACAGCCTATCACAGTCCAGCTCGTGCGGCCACTTGCAGCCACGCGGTTCATCAATAAATGCTGGATTTTGAGATGACTACAAGAGTATGCTACCCACACGGCAGAGCCTGGCAAGCTACCAGTGTTGTATTTGATATGACAAATACCAGTAACAATTATAGACCTCATTCCCATGACCTGATGGAATGGCCTGAGGCTCTTTATGTTCCTTGGGCTCTACTTGTATGAGACAGGTCATTTGGAGATGTTACTGGTGCCCACTAGAGCAAATCGATGATGAACGGGAAGACAGTGACAGTGACAGTGATGCAACAACCTGACTTTAACCATAGGCACTACCGCCTGCCATTTCTCCTCTCCCTGCCACAGTCCTTTCTCTTGCCTCCCTAGGCCTCTGCTGATTTCACTCCTCTCTCCCTGCTCCCTTGCCCCCTGTAAAAATCACTCATTCTCAGACTGTTACTACTGCTTCTGGCACAAGACTTCCAAATCTTCCCTGCAGACAACTGAGGTCCAAATTTCTCGTTCTAATTTTCCAGCTATAGTTGGAATGTTTTTCTATTGATCTCTAAGTCTCATGAGGAAAAGACCAGTTTCTTATTCATTAACATTTGTACCCCAGCACCTAATCTACTCCAACCACATGATAGACATTCAAGTAAGATACTCAATAAATTAATTTTTGGTTGCTGCTTCTGTTTCATTTGTTTGGGGACAATATTTTGCTCTACTCAGAGCTTAGTCATGAATCATATGTAGTGCTAGGGATCAAATTTGAATCAGCTTCATGCATGCCAAGTGTTTTACCTGCTTAGTATTTCTCCAGTCCAATAAATTTATTTTTGACAACATTGTGCATCAGATCATATTTTATATTAAATATGTCCAAGAGTAAATAATTTTTTACAACATTGTTGTAAATGCACACAAGGATGTCCAGGATTCTGCATGTGAACCGAAATGAATACCATTGTCCATGTGTGTTAGAACTGTGTTAATTGTTTCTGTGTAATTATCTATAATAGTTGACTATAATTAGTACATATTGCTTTGAGATTTTATCAGGAGCTATTTCCTTTTCCAAAAAAATTATTTTATTAAAGCCTGTGAATTATACAGTTATTCATAGTTGGGGTTATGACACTCAATATTCTATCACTGATGATCCTGCCACGAGTGTTAACTTTCCTCCACCCAGATTCCCCTCCTCCCTCCCTACCCCAGGCCCAGCCTGCCTTCTTGATAAGCACCTTTTAAATTTGGTTATCAAACTTTGGGTCTCAGGACCAGTGTTGTGGACTCTGTGGTTCGGATATTTAGCTTTAGTGTTCCTTAGTACCACCAATGTACCTGAATCCCCTTGACCCCAGCCCCATTGCTTCTCGTCTATTTCTTGTCCCTTCCCCTTTACTCTATTTCTTTATTGGAAGATTTTTTTTCTTTTTAAACAAACGCTAAAATTCTGACATTCAAATAAAAAGAGGACACGAGGAAATGGAAACACATTCCCTGCTCATGGATGGGGAGAATTAACATTGTTAAGATGGTAATACTCCCTAGAGCTTTGTACAGATTCAATGCGGTTCCTATAAGGATTCCCATGACATTCTTTAAAGGATTCCCATGACATTCTTTAAAATTTCTTTAAAGAAATTGACCAAACACTTCTGAAATTCATATGGAATAATAAGCCCCCCCACGGATAGCTAAAGCAATCCTTGGGAAGAAGAAGATGGGAGGCATCACCTTTCCCAACCCTCAAACTGTACTACAAAGCAGCAGTAATTAAAACAGCGTGGTACTGGAATAAAAACAGACCGGTGGACCTATGGAATAGAGTTGAGTATCCTGACACCCACCCTCAAAGACATGATCAGTTAATCTTTGGTAAAGGTGCAAAGAGTCCAAACTGGAGTAAGGAAAGCCTCTTCAACAAGTGGTGCTGGGAAAACTGGACAGCTACATGTAAAAAAAATGAATTTGGACCTGTGTCTAACACCTTGCACAAAAAATCAGTTCAAAATGGATTAAAGATCTCAATGTCAGACCTGAATCCATAAAGTATGTTGAAGAAAATATAGGAAAAACCCTCCACGACATCGATGCTAAAGACATCTTCAAAGGTGAAGCACCATTAACAAAGCAACTAGAAGAAAATATAAATATATGGGACTACATGAAACTGAAGAGCTTCTGCACCTCGAAAGAAACAGTGACCAAGATAGAAAGACAGTCGATGGAATGGGGAAAGAATATTCACCCAATACCCATCTGATAAGGGGTTAATATCCAGGATATATCAGGCACTGGTACAGCTATATAAGAAAAAAACAGCCAACCCCATTAGAAAATGGGGAGAGGAGATGAACAGAAACTTTGACAAGGAAGAAATCCGAATGGCCAAAAGGCATATGAAAAAATGCTCATCATCACTAATCATCAGAGAGATGCAAATCAAAACAACAATGAGATATCACCTCACACCACAGAGAATGGCCCATATCCAAAAAGGGTAAAAAGCAACAAGTGCTGGCGTGGATGTGGGGAAAAGGGGACTCTCATACACTGTTGGTGGGAATGTCCACTTGTACAACCTTTCTGGAAAACAATATGGACATTCCTCCAAAGACTAGAAATTGAGCTCCCTTTGACCCAGCCATACCGCTCCTGGGAATATACCCTGGAAAGCCAAAACGCACAGCGGAAACACAATCCGCACTTTTATTTTCATAGCAGCACTGTTCACAATAGCCAAAACCTGGAAACAACCAGTATGCCCGAGAACTGATGACTGGATAAAGAAACTGTGGTACATCTACACAATGGAATACTATGCAGCTGTCAGAAAAAATGAAGTTATGAAATTTTGCTATAAATGGATGGATATGGAAAGAATCATGTTGAGTGAAATTAGTCAGAAGGAAAGGGAGAGACATAGAATGACTGCATTTATTTGCATGGCATAAATATACTAGGTGATCTTACCAAAAGTGGAAATTACCACAAGCGTGTGGGAGTCAGAGGTTGGTTTAGATAGAGAAGGGAACATGAGTGAATAAATGCTCTAAAGTTCTGATGCTAACATAGAACTGAGCATTAAAGACAGACAAAAAATGCAAATGATGGCTTCTAAGTGTACATAGTGCAACCCACAATGTGTGGGAGAAGGAGGAGAGAGAGAGGGAGAGGAGAGGGAGATAAAGAACCTGCCATTTAGGCGGGATGCGGGAGGGGGAGGGAATTGGGGACATGGGTGGTGGCTGAGGGGCACTGGTGGAGGGCGGGTGCTGGAACACTGTGTGACCGAAACCCCCAAGCGTGAACAATGTTGTAATTGTATATTCACGGTGGTATAATAAAATGTTAAAAAATAAATAAATAAAGTGATATAAGGGTTAAAAGTGAGGGAAAATGGTAAAAAAAAAAAAAAAAATTCTGACATTCAAACCAGAGTAACCACTATTCTCTCCATATCTGATCCTAAAACATGGGCAGCACCTTCAAAGCCTGCTTCTCCTACCCAGTCACACTATATTAATTACATTGCCTCCCTTCACAATTTCTCTTTGGCTTACATTGTTCCCAAATTATCTGCCCACATTTTTGTCTTGACTGCCAACACTTCGCACTTGTCCCATCAACCAGTGAAGTGTTATTTCATTAGCACATGAAGAAGGTAAAGTACAAGTGGAATATAATAGCAAAGGTTTATTTCTTCCTCATATTCAGTATCCTTTTGTAGCTAGTTGGGAATTCTGCTCCATTCTTCCTCACTTTGGAATCCCAAGTTGCTAAAATTTCTAGAACATTACACAAAGTTGTTTAAATTTTCTAGAACACTACATAATAAGCAGAGGGAGAGGGAGCTTAAGAGTATCAAGCTGGCAAGCAATTACTTTCACCTTGAGTTATACACATCTGCTCATACCCTATTTCAAAATTATTCACCAGTCTCCCAACCTACGAGGGATCCAGGAAACTAGAATCCTGCCTTGTGACCAATAATGGAAAAACTAGGAAGTGTCTGGCAGTCAATTATCTAGCACACTCACTGAACAGTGAACTTCCAGACTCTCCTGCTTCACAGCTATCTGCTTACCTGGCCCTAGTGCTACTGAGTTTGGAGTCACCGAGAGGAGACCCCATCTTACCCAGCTGAGAAGATACAACCATTTAGTTTCCTCAGATCCAGTTTCTTTATTCTAAGACTATATATTAGATAGGAATCCCTACATATATTTATAGTATTAAGTTCAATTAACCTAATGAAGTATGAATTCAAGAGCTGGTTTATAAGTTGGTAGCATTTATTCATGATCTCATTTATTATGATGATGGAGGTGACACATTTTGAAAGTGTGGGGGAGCCTCCTTTTCTGTGCTCAGAGCACTTAACTGAACTCTTAATTTTTTTTATTATGTCACCATGAGATCTACAATTACAAAGCTGTTCATGATTGGGTTTCAATCATACAGTGTTTCAGCACCCATCCCTCCACCAATGTTCATTTTCCACCACCCATGTTCCCAGTTTCCATCCCTTCATCCCCTGCCTCTGTGGCAGACACCTCTCTCTCTCCCCCTCCTTGTGTGCATTGTGTTTAGCAGTACACACACTAAGGGAGTGTAGCTCACTGACTTTTAGCTCCTGTTCTCAATTCATAACAATCCAGGTTATGTTTCTTTATACCTTTACCTATTTTTCAAACTCAGTTCTAGTCTAGCATTACCATTTCCAACTATTATTAGCAACTTGTTCCCTTCTCTATCTTACCTACCCTCTGTCCCCACACACTTGTGGTAGATTCCAACCATTTACAAGTCCTGCTGGTCCCTGTTTTGCCTGGCCTTGGGTATTAGTTTCATAATATTTTTATATCCCACAAATGAATGCAGTCATTCTATACACTAGATTCTAAAAAATCTAAAAAAAGACATTCTAAAAAAGTCATTCATACTTTTTCTTCTAATTTCACTCGACATACTATCCATGTATATCCATTTATAGGCAAATTTCATTATTTAATTTTTCCTAACAGCTTCATAGTATTCCATTGTATAGATGTACTATAGTTTCTTTATTCAGTCATCTGTTCTCAGGCACTTGGGTTGTTTCCATATTTAGGCTATTGTGAATAGTGCTGCAGTAAACATAGAGGTGCAGATGGTATTTCTTCTGTGTGATTTTTTGACCCCCAGGGTACATTCCTAGGAGTATTATTGCTGGGTCAAATGGGGAGCTCTGATATTCTTGAGCCTATTACAGGAAGCCCTCTAAGATGCCTTCATTAGGATTTGCACATTGATCAACTTTACTTCTGGGACCTCAGATCACACAGACCCAACACCTGCAGGGTGAAAAGGGGGAGTTGATGCTGACTTTTTTTTTATCAACAAAAACAATGTTCATGAAAAACGAACTAGTTCCAGATGCACCATTCATACTCAAAAGAACAAACATCTCTGAATGCAGCAGTTATGTGTACTTAGGTCAAGAATTCAACATGATGAACGACATAAAACCTATCTCGTTTGACAAGGCACTGAAAATGAGATGGGCTGGACATGTAAGGCGGTTTTGGAGATGACCACTGGACTAGAGCTGTTACTGATTGGATCCCCCAGGATATCAAAAGATCACATGGCCACCCCACCTACAAGATGATCAGACTTCTTCGTCAAGACCCTGAATGAACTTTTTGAGGATCTTTGTATTCCTGGAGCAAGCATATGCCATTGGGCTACAGTGGCATGTGATAGGGACAAATGGAAACATTACTGGTGCCCGCTTGAGCAAATCGACGAATAACAGGATGTCAAGTGATCAAGTGATCAAGTGAATAATTCTCTTTTTCTCCTATGACTGCTTGCTCTTCTCTCTCATGTCATTTCGTCTTCAGCCCAGACATGTTCTCCCAAAAAGTGTCTGACTGCCTCCCCCTCTGTGACATGCCCTACTCTTTCCCATCCTAGTCCACAGCAGCACTGCCCAGCACTAACCATCCCCAGATGACACCCAGGGCATGTTGAATAATGGTGCCTCTGAGCTCTGCACAGGCTATTCTCCACTCCACAAATACCACCCCAACGATTTGACTAGTGATTTCCAATACATTTCATTCCTGTGGGCTTCTTTCATCTACCTTCTATTAAATCTGACACCCACTCCCAGATACAGAAACTGACAAAAGAAACTGAACTAAATTTTAGAAGAGAACCCCTTCTGTTCAACCCCTGAGCACAGACACAAATATCCAGGGACTAGCCTGCTCAGCCTAGAGAGGAGGGAGCTTTTAACATTGCAAGTCATTTTGAGACTTAATTCAACAGCTATAACGGGGTGAGTCACCTTCAAAACACAAAACAAAGATCAGTTACTTCATGGGGGCCCTGAGGCCTTTATGCAACCTCCAGTGATTCTCAAAGGTCAGGACCAGGGAGTTTTCAAAAGCCAGGCTTAAGCACCAGCTGTAGAACTCAAGTCTGCAAGAATGCAGACTCCTAAAGGGTGTTCTTAAAACACCTAGTTGCAAAGAGAAAAGCAAAAAGAAATATACACAGCTCTGTCAAAACCTATTTCTAGAGGCACACAGCATCCATAAATGGATACTGCAGAGACAAGAAGATCATGCCTGGGGCTCAGACCCCTGATGTAATCTGCCTTGTTGGAAGAGATGCTGAAATCGTTAATAATCCTTAAGTCTGGATGACACATTGACAGGAGATGGAGGTCCAGAATGCAGAGATTGCTGGAAGGTTTGAAGACTCCAACGCCAAACTGGGGCCTTGTAGGGCCAGCAGGGGTAGGAGAGATACAGAGGCTTTTAGAAAAGCCTTTATGGCCACCACATTTGCACTCATTTCTCCACCCAGGCAGGAGGGCCCTGAAGCCTGTCATTTTTAGAAGTAAAGAAACAAAAAGACGGGTGAGAGTTCATTATTTGGAAAAGAAACCCTTCTCAAATTATGAATTTTTATTTCTCCTTCATGAGTTATGGCAAATGAAGAATTGTTGAACGTGCTCAAAAACTTTCAAAATTTGGCTATTGAAGCAACAAAGGACAGGTATGATTCATTTTAATAATGATAATTTTGCTTTGCAGCATGTTGATATTGATTCATCTTTAATAATAATAATTTTGCTTTACAGCCTGTTGACCATGGTTCATCTTTTAATAAAAATAACCTTGCCTTGCAGCCTATTGATGCTTTAGCTGGAGATTAAACCTTTTTTTCTTAAAAAATACAAAAAAATTCAAAAAATTTTATAACCTTAAAATTTTTTTAATTAAAAAAGTTTTTAATTTAAAATTTTGGAAAAAAACAGGTAGTTTCTAAGTGTTTAATGTATAGGTGTTTTAATGTTTCCTTGTGTCTTGGGTGAGTTTAAAGGTGAAAGCACCTGAATAACCCTCAAGGAGAAGGTATTATAAAAGAATTTTCTAAGGTTTTTGTATACAGAAATGATTAATGAAGTTTTTAAATGCTTTGAAGAAAAATGGACTCCCGTGTGTGGTGTTCAGTTCAAGGTTTTAGTGCTGAATGAAAGTCTCCCAATGTTTTGTTTACAGGTTTAAAAAAGGAGGGGGGAAAGGGTGGACTCCAAGAATAGTGCTCAATATCAAAATGTGCTAACAACTAATAAAAAATGTTAATTTTTTTTGTTCAGAGATTTACAGGAAAAGAACTTGGTTGCTACAAATTCCTTCTATGATGTTTGATGCTTTGGACTCTTATCACAGTGCTCATTACAAAAAAGTTAGCTAAATCAATGATAAATGTATTTCTAATTATTCTCTTTACAGGATAAGACATTGGAACCCAGTAGACTTGCTCACAGTGCTCAACACTCTGAGACTCTTAAAACAGTGCTCACTACAACAATTTAATAATCTGCAATGAAAGTTTCCCCTAATGCTTCCTTTCACAGGGTGTTGAAGTTTCTTTACATTCTTGGATTCCTTCCAAAGCCCTAATAATCTTTATTTGTGATCAATCTCAAAAAGTGTTTTTTGTCTTGCCTAAGATTAAGTTACAGGTATGGTTAGCAGTGTCAGTGTTCCCTTGATGAAGATGTCTTTGCAAGATACCTGTACCAGTGTTCTGGACACCTGTTCCAGGGCTCGAGACATTTGTTCCAGTGTTCCTAATACCTGATCCAGTGTTCCTGATAATTCATCGAATTTCCCTGATTGTTGCTCATTCATGTGATCAGCGCTGTTGCTGTTTCAGAAGCCATTCTCCAGACTTTATTCCAGACACTTGACTTTACTTAAAATATGGCAAATTGACTCTCACTAATTATGAACCCTGCCCCTTGTGGTGTTGCAGGTGTGGCTGTGGTGCCCGGCTGCATGGGCAGGTGGCAGACAGGAGACAGACTTGCCTACACCCAGGGCTCTGCCCTGTGGGTCCTGGATGGGTGATGGTCTGACATAGAAAAAGACTGGGTCCTCTGGGATGAACGCAGAGCCATGGCAGAACCTGGCAAGTTACTGGTGGTGTATTCGATATGCCAAAAACAGTAACAATAATGAACCTCATTCCCAACGAAAAACAATAACAATAATGAACCTCATTCCCAACAAATGGAGACGTTACTGGCACCCACTAGAGCAAATCGATGAACAATAGGTGACAAGTGACCTATTCCCCCATCTGTGTCAAACAAAGAGCTGTGCTGAATTTACCAGTGCCTACTGCATTGTAACGGACTCCTCTGGGGACTCAACACCAAGACACATGCTTTCCAATAGCTACCACTTAGGTACAAGAGGAAAATTTGAAAGTTAAACTACCTTGAAATTGATTCATAGCAAACATGTTTCTTCCATGTTTCCTTTATACTTAGGGGCAAATTTGGTAGATTAATTTTTATTGAGTTAGAATTCATGTGAAGTTATTTACCTTAGAAATCTATTTTTAGGAAATTAGATTATCTTTTGTGTTCTTTTTGCTGAATTTTTTTTAAAAAAATGATAATTTTCTTTTGCTTTTCCTTTCCCATTTATAACTGTACCAAAACCAACAACAATAACAACAGAAGTCCTGCTTGTGAATAAGCAACTGTTTAAGGATGCAATATTATATATTGATGTGATCCAAATAACTGCAAAAAGCATTCTAAATGGTGACTTGTGCTTACTGGATGCTTTGACTCACTAAAGAAATAACAGAGTTAGAGAATGGAAACAAAGGATATTAAAAGGTATAAATGCCTGCTTGGTTTTTATTTTCCAGTTAACTAATGAAAGTTCCTTTAAGAGAAAGGTTTAGACTGAAACAAAGGTTTATTCTAAGACTCCATCTTTAAGATTCTTCCCCTCTCAGCTTGTAAGGAATATAAAAGATACACTTGTCAATGAGAGAAATGTTTCCAAGTAGTAATTAATCCTTTATCCTATGAATCTCAAAAATACTTGAAGGAGGCATAATCCCAGGGAAAAGCTTTCAAGTTGTGATATAGTCCTGTCTAAAAAGGCAAAGGATTATTTTTCTAAATGGCCTGGATGGCTTCATTTCTGAGTCCTACATACTGATAGGGAGCTACAGGGAGCCAAGAGAATAACACAGGTAGAATTCTGATATCAAAAATCTTCTTAATTACACTTAATAAAATTAGAAATTTAAAAACTAAATGTTAAAAATGCAATTACCTCAGGAATAACTCACATACGATGTGCCTTGTTGCTTATTTTATTTTGGGTCATTTTATTGGTGTAGTTATTAAATGTGAGTGTGGAAAACTTTTTTTCAGTAAATTTTTACAGCTTCCATATTATTGCTTCACACTTGCAATACCACTTTACCACCGCCACCTACAGTGTCAGTAATCCTCCACAACTCTCCCAAGGCCCCTTCAATCCACCTCAACCCATTGACAGCCTCAGTTCACTGTTCCGTTGGTAATATCTGACTTGCCCTATTGAGATTATCTATTCCCTTAATTTGTTTTTTATATTACACATGAGTGATATTATTGGGCTTTGTCTTTTTCTTCTAACATCATTTATCCAGATTCCCTTTAATTCTATCCAAGTAGAAAACCACAAACATTCATCTTTTTACATAGCTGAGTAGTATTCCATTGTGCATATATACCACAATGTCACTCCACTACTCAAATATTGTTGAATAGTTGGATTGTTTCCAGATTTTAGCTATTGTAAATGATGCTGTGATGAACACAGATGTGTAAATATTCTTAAAATTTAGGTTTTAGTGGAGTAGATCTTGGGGTAGATGCTCAGGAAAGGGTTATATGCAATTAAGTTCTAGTCTTAATTTTTTTTAGATCGCCATGCTGTTTTCCTAACAACTGAACAAGATGACATTCCTAACAGAATTGGAGACCCTTTTTGACCACATTCATGCCAACACTGGTCGCTTCCCATCTTTTAGAATGTGCCAGTCCAAATGGTGTTTTCCTAATACTTATGAATGGTGTTTCACTGATACTAGCATTTCGATTACACTTAGTAATGATGAACACTTTTTCATATGCCTGTTATCCATTATTATGCCTTTTCTGAGGGAGTGTTTGTTAAACTCCACTCTCCATTTCTTGCTGGAGTTGTTTGGGGCTGTTTGCTGGTGTTATTGAACTTTGCAATTGCTTCATCTATCTTAGACATTAGCCCTTTGTTTGATGTATGAGGTGTGAATATTTTATCCAGTTCAGTAAGGCATATTTTTTATTTGGTGCATCGTTTATTTCTCCGTGATGCAGCTTTTTAATTTAATGTCATCCTAGTTGTTTATTTCTGCCTTTGTTTTTCCTGACAGTGGGGCCATCTCATTGGAGGCTCTCAGGTCAACATTATAGCTTATTCTGTTTTTCTCAACATGTTAAGTAAATAAGGTTTTGATGGGGAAAAAATTAATGAGAGTGCAAAACATCTTAGACATAATCATGTACTTGTTAATATCAGTGGAATATTCATTACCAAGTATGTAATTATGAAATCAATTTCCTTGTGCTAGGAAAAACACATACAATCAAAATACCACATACTAGCCAGTTAAATTAGCTCAGACAATTAGAATTAAGTTTTGTGCACAAATTTTAAAAACTCAAATAGGAACCAGAGTGATAGTACAGAAGGCAGGGTATGTGCCTTGCCTGCAGCCAATCCAGGTTCAATTCCTGGTCCTTCTTATGGGCCTTGAGTGTTACCAAAAAATGATACCTGGGCACAGAAGTAACTCCTGAACACTGGTGGGTATGGTTCCTCCCAACCTGGCAGAAAAAAAACAACAACTCAAATAGTGCTTTGAAGAGAGAATTTTTCTCTGAAGCAAAGAAGTTTGGGATTGGTAGTTAAGGGCTGGAAAGAAGTTCAGGATTATCAAGGCCCTCTTCCCTCAATCCCTGTGCATTTCTCCTTAGTGCATTGCATTCATCCTCAAGGATGATTCCTATGGACCTAGAGAATTTCAAGAAAGCAGGTTTCATGTCAGAAGAAAGAAGATGACAAGCAGGGATTAAAATGGTACAAAAACTCTGGGAGGCTGGTCAGCTGCTGTTTTATAGGGTTTCCTCAGAAATTCAGATCAATGACTTCTGCTTATATTTCATTAGTCATTGTGGCAGCAAGGGAAATTGGGAATAAGTCATTTTAGGTAGGTACATTGCTCTCTTCCCAATAAACAGGGATTTAATGTTAAGGAATAAAGTAAAATTGGCAAAAGAACTAAAAGTCTCTCACAGAGTCAAAGAGTCCCAGTCAGGGAAGCAAGAAAGACATGACGCCAGAGCATCCAAATATAGGAAAGTCCAGGCAGATGTGAGGAAAGGCCTAGATATTTCAGAGTTTCAGGACAGACATCTTTCTGATAGGAAACAAAGTGCTGGGGTCAGAGCAATAGTCCAGCAGGTAGGGCGTTTGCCCTTGCATGTGGCCAGCCTATGCCAGCCCAGGTTCGATCCCCGGCATCCCATATGGTTCCCCGAGCACCACCAGGAGTGATTCCTGAGTGCAGAGCCGGGAGTAACCCTGAGCATTGCCAGGTGTGACCGAAAAAGCAAAATAAATAAATAAATAAATAAAGGCTTAGTAATTAAATACAGATGGTCACCTTGCCTTTGGAACTGCTGAAGGGAAGAACTAGTTGCTGAATATGAATTAATAGTTAAAAAACAAAATAGTAATATCACAAAGTTTTCATGCCAAATGATACCTTCCAATGATCTAGGATATGTCAAGCAGGCCTGATGCTGCTGTGCGTGCCTATCTCTAGAGACCATATCAGAGTGTGGCAACAAGAACAGATCTGAGATAGGCACCTTCCACTGCAGTCACTATGTTTAGTACTGGGTGACCTACAATCTGCAGATCTCCGTCCAAAAGAACTGTAAATCATGAAAAAGGGAGGAGCTTCTGTTATATCCTGGCTGCTCAATGCAACAGATAGACATCCAGATAGAGTCAAGATGTAGATTCCTATAAATTGCAAAACTGAGTAGCCACTGAAGTAGGAAGTGGGAGTGGGGTAGGGACATTGAGTAGTCTCCCTATACCCATCCTTCGAGTATTCCTAAAATTCTTAGGCTATAGGGTGAATTCAAAGTCAAATGTCTCAAAAATGTAAGAATTGTAGTCTCTGAGTCATAATAAAATGCAATGATAAAGAGGTCTATGTTAGGGGCTGGAATGACAGTCCAGCGGGTAGGGTATTTGCCTTGCACTCAGCCAAGCCCAGGATCCCATACTGTCCTCTGAGCACCGCCCCAAAGTAATTCCTAAGTACAGAGCCAGGAATAACCCCTGAATATCTCCAGGTATGACCCAGAAAGAAAAAAGAAAGGTCTATGTTAGCCAGAATATCAAGATCGTGAGAATTAGAAGCAGATGGAGATGAACTCTGGCCCCTCACAATCTTAGAAAGGATCCTCACAAACACTCATGATATAGACACAAAAATTCCTAAGTATATAACCCTCCAGTCACAGCACAGGACTTATTTGCATATTGGAAGGTGGGAGCACATCCAATGGTACTCTGGGATTACTCCTAGCAGTGCTGTAGGAACCATATACAGTGCCTAGATCAAATCAGTGTCAGCAGCACTCAAGGAAAACACCCTAACTATTCTATTGTCTCCCTGGACCCTCATTTGTACTTTTAGAAGGTGGTTTACACATTCCCAAACTTTGCTCAAATACACTTTTCTTCATGGTGACTATAGGCAATAGCATTACATTGCCTACTTGAACATTAAAAAGGTAGTTTTTTAAGTTCTTACATAGGATAAAATATATCAAAAGATTGTAAACCACCAGTGCTGACAGGGATGTGGAGAAGAAGGAATTCCAACCCACAGTAGAAATGTTTTCTGGTTAAGCCTCCATGGAAAACAGTATGGAATTCACTTGATCACTTGACATCCCGTTATTCATCAATTTGCTCGAGCGGGTGCCAGTAACATTCCATTTGATTCTATCATGTGCCAGTGTAGCCCACCTCTCTCAAAATATTAAAAGTGAGTTTCTGAATGACCTAGTCATTTCACTTCTTGGCATCTCCCCAAAGTACATAAACATCATAAACTTTAATTTACTCCTGTTTTCTCTGCAGCACTACTCACAACAGCCACAATCAGTAAATAACCCAAGTAAAAGTTATGGTATATACACATGGTTTGCTATGAGATGAAAGGACAGGGGAGATAATACAGGAGCTAAGGCACTTGCCTTGCATTTGATCACAATGACTGTGACCGTGGTTTGAACCCTTGACACCCCCCAGGCATTGACAGGGAGTGATCCTTGAGAAGAGGGTAAACAATGAGCATCACCAGGTGTAGCCAAAACAATTAAAAATTAAATTAAAGATGAGGGGCTGGAGCGATAGTCCAGCAGGTAGGACATTTGCCTTGCCGCGGCCGGCCCATGCCGCCCAGGTTCAATCCCCAGCATCCCATATGGTCCCCGAGCACCACCAGGAGTGATTCCTGGAGTGCAGAGCCAGGGAGAAACCCCCTGAGCATTTCCGGTGTGACCCAAAAAAACAATAATAATAATAATAATAATAATAATAATAATAATAATAATTGAATGTCTTAAGACTTGGCTAGAACTGGAGAGTATCATGATGACAAGAGTAAAAGGGAAAAGGAAAGATACCAAATTATCTCTCATATGTAGAGTATAAAGAAACATAGTAAGGGAATTTTTTTTTTCATGAGGGAAGTCTCTGAGAAAATCAAAAATCAAATACTTAGGTCCACAGAAAATCAAATACCTTGGAATCAGTCTGACAAGGAATGTAAAGGATCTCTACAAAGAAAACTACAAAAACGTTACTTCAGGAAATAAAAAGAAGACCTGAGGAAATGGAGACACATTCCCTGCTCATGGATTGGAAGGATTAACATTATCAAAATGGTAATACTCCCTAGAGCTTTATACAGATTCAATGCGGTCCCTATAAAGATACCCATGATGTTCTTCAAAGAAATTGAACAAACACTCCTGAAATTTGTATGGAATAATAAAACCCCCACGAATAGCTAAAGCAATCATTGGGAAAAAGAAGATGGGAGGTATCACTCTCCCAACCTCAAGCTCTACTACAGAGCAGTTGTAATTAAGACAGTGTGGTATTGGTATAGAGACAGACCGTAGACCTATGGAATAGAACTGAGTATCCTGAAACGCACTCCACAAATATATAACCACTTAATCCTCGATAAAGGAGCAAAAAATATTAAGTGGAGCAAAGAAAGCCTCTTCAACAAATGGTGCTGGGAAAACTGGGCAGCTACATGAAAAAAATGAACTTAGACCTCCTTCTAATGCCATGCACAAAAGTCAGATCAAAATGGATTCTAGATCTCGATATCAGACATGAATCTATAAGGTACATCGAAGAAAACATAGGAGAAACGCTCTATGACATCGGAAACAAAAAGTATCTTTAAAGACGACACACCACTGACCAAGCAAATGGAAGCAAAGATAAACAAATGGGATTATATAAAATTGAAAAGCTTCTGCACCTCAAAAGAAACGGTGACCAAGATACAAAGACAATCCACAGAGTGGGAAAGGATATTCACCCAATACCCATCTGACAAGGGGGTTAATATCCAGAATATATCAGGCACTGGTAGCACTCCACAAGAAGAAAACAGCCAACCCCATCAAAAAATGGGGAGAGAAGAAATGAACAGAAGCTTCCAAAAGAAGAGATTCGAATGGCCAAAAGGCATATGAAAAAGTGCTCTTCATCTTTAATCATCAGGGAGATGCAAATCAAAACAACAATGAGGTACCATCTCACACCACAGAGACTGGCACACATCCAAAACAGCAAGAACAACCGGTGCTTTGGCATGGATGTGGGGAAAAAAGGGACTCTAATCCACTGCTGGTGGGAGTGCCGACTGGTCCAGCCCTTTTGGGAAAACAATATGGGCATTCCTCCGAAACACTAGATATTGAGCTCCCATTTGATCCAGCAATAGCACTCCTGGGAATATACCCGAGAGACCGAAAAAACACAGAGCAGAAACACTATCTGTACTTCTTTTATTCATCTCTGCACTATTCACTATAGCTAGAATCTGGAAACAACCTAAATGCCCGAGAACAGAGGACTGGCTAAAGAAACTGTGGTTCATCTACACTATGGAATACTATGCAGCTGTCAAAAGGATGAAATTATGAAATTTACCTGCAAATGGATGGACATGGAGTCTATCATGCTGAGTGAAATTAGTCAGAAGGAAAAGGACAGATATAGAATGACTGCATTCATTAATAGGATATAGATACCAGTGTTTTTAATAAATATGGGAAATGGTAATGGCAGATTAAAACTCACCACTGAATATACACAAAAGAGACTTAAGTGACAAACTCTAAATATCTGCAGGGCTAGCCATAATGTGTAAAATAAGAGGGAGAGAGATGCAGAGACAGAGAGAGAGAGATAGAGAGAGAGAGAAAGGAAACTGGGGTACCTGCTATTACGGTGGGTGGGGGACTGGAGGGAGTGGGGTACATTGGTGGTGGGAAATGGGGCACTGGTGGAGGGGATGGGTGCTGGAATACTGTATTACCAAGAACCAAGTACGAACACCTTTGTAAGTGTATGTTTTCTCGGTGGTATAATAAAAATTTAAAAATATATATATTTA
>JAJIBD010005026.1:0-82500 GCA_021461705.1 Cryptotis parvus
AATTGAAAACTATGACTCTGACCCCTACCTGGTCAGGATCTTTATTCACATAATCTCCTTTCATCCCTATACTAGCCATAACCAGTGTGCATTTCCTTTGCTACAGCCAAGGAAACAGACAGTAAGTGACTTACCAAGCAAATGATAGGCAAAGTTCGTTCCATACTCCAGTCCTCACTCTCCCTACCTCTGGGACAGGAAACCCTTCTGTGGACACACTCATTCTCCCCTTCCCTGTTAGTCAAGCCCCTTTCCATCTTCTTTTTTTATTCTTCTTTTTTGTCACAACCAGCGATGCTCAGGGGTTACTCCTGGTTCTGTACTCAGGAATTATTCCTGGCAGTGCTCGGGAGACCAGATGGGATGCCAGGGATTGATCCTGGGTCGGCTGCATGCGAGGCATAGTCCCTACCTGCTGTACTCAGCCCCCTTTCTGTGTTAAGGATCTACTTATTTATTTGTTTGTTTATTCATTCATTTGTTTATTTGTTTGTTTGTTTGTTTTATTCATTCAGAAAAACTATCTTCCAGGCTGAAGTGTTTCTGACTTATTCGCAACAGTGTAAGAGTAAGGTCAGAGCAATAGTACAGCAGGCAGGGCGTTTGCCTTACACGAAGCCAACCCTGGTTCGATCTCCTTCACCTTAGGGGAAGAAGCCCTTGGGACCCAGAACTTGGGGGGTGTGGAGACTGTAGGGGGGGGCCGTAACTGTCATTCATCCCCAGCCCCTCCAAGCCACTAGTATCACTTCACTTGTCTTCCCCTTGTTCATCAATTTGCCAGAGCAGGCACCAGTAACATCTCTGTAAGTCCTGTCACATGTTATTGTAGCCCAAGGGCATCTGCTCGCTCTAGGAACATGAAGCACTTCAAACCATCCTTCAGGTATGGGAATGAGATCTATAATGTCTCTCCAAGCCACATGACCTGGAAATCCCAAGCAGAGCTCCACATTCTTGGAAGGGTGGCGCCTGGAGCAGCCCATCAAGTAGGAGTTGTAATGTCAAGGTACCATGAAGAACATCCTCTCAGGGAGTACAGAAGAAAGTGTGATTCAGGTGGAAGGTGAGCTGGGGAGTGAGACAGGTCCGGACAGTAACGCTTGTGGGTCCGGACCCTCCCTGGACCCACACAGACACGCCCCACCCCAAAGGCTCCAGTACTTACGTACTCTGCCCCACGTAATGCAGAATGGGACTGGAACCTATAGGCTGTCTTTATTGAGGGACAGGGGTAAAAGGTGGGGACAAAATGAAAGAGACTGCTTCAATGGAAAAGCTTGTCACTAGAACTTATCTTCATAAACTAGGCTGTAACCCCATCTATAACTTTTGGGAGGAGCAGGAGGGGGTGTCTCCAAAACTGACAGGAGGCCCAAGGCTGGGTAGTGTCAGCCAAGTGGGACAATGAGAGGCTGATGGGTGTGGTGCTACTGATACCCTGTGGTGCTAGGGATTTCCCAGGGAACCCCAGAGCTTCTCAATTACCTCCAGGGGCACACCTGGTATTTGCTATGCCAGGGACTAAACTGGAGTTGACCTTGCGCAAGGCCTTACCCCTATACTCTCTCTTCAGCTATCACACAGCTTTGAAAAAAAAAAGGTACATGTATGAGTAGTGGAAAATTTCAGGGCTGGGGTGATATGGCACAGCTGGTAAGACCTTTGCCTTGCACATGCTGAGCTGGGTTTAATCCCCGGCACACCTTATGGTCCCCCAAGTCCACCAGAAGTGATCCCTGAGTTCAACACCACAAGTAAATCCTGAGACCACTGAGTATGGCCCCCACAAAACAAAGAGATTTTAAATAAATTTCTTTATGTTATGGTCAGTGATACTTTATCTGCATAACAATTTTATATACCTGGGATCAAACAAAAATTTCTAACATAAAAGTGTCGTGTATAAAAGAAGTTTATGAAACCCTGATGTAGAACAAAGGCCTATTAGTGGCAGGCAGAGGGACACCCCCTCCAACAAATAAATGAAAATGAAAATTTTCAGTCTAGCTTATTTAGGAGGGAAATAAAATCAAAGCAAATTTCATAGTACATGAAAAATATATGACATTCAAATTCTGGGGTCTATAAATATTTGTATCCATTTTCCACATCCGGACTTTCCCCACAAGTGGCCGCACAGTTCATCAATAAATGCTGGATTTAGAGATGACTACAACAGTATGCTACCCGGACGGCAGAGCTTGGCAAGCTACCCGTGTCGTATTTGATATGCCAAATACCAGTAACAATTATAGACCTCATTCCTATGACCTGATGGAAAGGTTTGAGGCTCTTTTATGTTCCTGAAGCAGGCAGGTGCCTTTGGGCTCTACTAGCATGAGACAGGACATATGGAGATGTTACTGGTGCCCGCTCAAGCTAATCGATGATGAACGGGAAGACAGTGATACAGTGATATAGTGATAAATATTTGTATTGTGATACTGTCATTAGTCACACTGCAGGTTTATGAATTACCTATGGCTGTTTCCATGATGGGGCGGGGGCTGGGTCACACCAGGTGGAGCTGAGGATGCCTCAGAGGTGCTGGGGGGGTGGGGAGCATAAAGTACCACAGATGGAACCCAGGGCTCATGCATACAGAGTGTGCAGTCCAGTCCATGAGCAAGTTCCCCAAACCTTCACAATACTTTTTTAGTTTTTATTTTTTCCTCAAACCCAAGGCCTCACACCTGTAAGGCAAATGCTCTACCACAGAGCCCCCAGAACCATGCCTGTTTTTATTATTATTATTATTTTTTTTTTTTGGGTCACACCCAGCAACGCTCAGAGGTTACTCCTGGGTGCTTGGGGGACCATATGGGATGCCGGGTATCGAACCTGGGTTGACCGCATGCAAGGCAAATGCCCTACCCACTGTGCTATTGCTCTGGCCCCAAGCCATGCCTGTTTGTGATGAGTGGCTTGAAGGAAACTGAGAGCCAGTGGAGGCAGTTACTGATGTATTGGTCCTTTTCAGAAAAATATTGATGATTCTGAACTAACAAAAAGAATCCCAATAAATGTAAATTTTTCAGAGGGGGCAGAGAAGGGGTGGGTACAGCTGGGTAATTCCAACTTTGCACCCAGGAATTACCTTTGGTGGTGCTTAGGGACCATATGGGATGCTGGGGATCGAACCCAGGTTGACCATGTGCAAATCCAGTGGCCTACCCACTGTCCTATAGCTGCAGCCCCCAGTGCATGTTCTCATAAAGCTATTCATTACTGAATTGGCTGCATCAGTCTGCCTGAGGTGACCCATGCATTTGGCACCGATTGGTGCATGGGCAAGACACTCCCCCACCCCCAGATGGGCTTCTGAGACAGCAAAAAATCACTGCAGCCTCTTCAGGGAAGGGAGGCCCTTGTCTGGCAGAGGAAAACCCTCTTGTGTTTGGATATGAACTCCCAGACCAAGCTCCCACCAGCTGCATTCTGGCCTTTTCCTGAGGCTGCCTTTCTGCAGATCAAGGGTATCAGCCCTGGTGGGGAGCTGGAGGGGCTGACTCTGGGCTCTGGGAGTGGAAGAACCTCTGAAACAGCAACTTTGGCAAAAGGGAACACCCCTTCCATGCAAAAGTCCTCTTTGTTTATTATCACCATTATTAGAAAAGTGCACAGCCCAGCGAAACCAGTCAGTCACACATTGACAAAAGCGCCTGCTGCAACTGAACAGGAGGGCTCTGGGCTTTTCAACAGGCAGATTCCAATTCTGGGTACAGGGAAGTTTCTCTAGGAAAGAACAAAATGACTTTCCAGTACAAGTTCAGTCTTCCAGAACAGTGTGCTCACACTGAGCTTACCCCAGCCCAATTCTGGGGAAGTGAGTTAGCAAACACCTCAGGGGCAAGGCCGCTTGTAAAAGGGGGGACTTAGATGATACGGCAAACCATGGCCCAGTGGGCAACGCAGGTGTGTGCCAGGACCGAGCTTGCAGCTCCAAGCTTCCACCCAGGCATGGTTCAGCCCTCTTGGGGCTCTCAGTGAGGAGCTGAGCTGCCAGATAGATGATCCACGGGGCAGCTGGTGGATCTCAGGATGTTGGTTCCTTATAAGTTCAAAGACACCACTGCTCTTTCCCTGGAAGACAGCTGTGAGCACCAGACACAGAGCAGCTCGCATCCTGGCTTGACCTTGCAGCTTTCCGACTGGGAGCTCATGCTGTTATTCGTTCTATCCTGATGTTCGATCAGATTCAGGATCTGTTGGTGCTCTGATTGCCGTACTGCCACACCCCACCCTATTTCCTTGACCCCTAAGCAGAGTGTTGTGTCAGGTCCAGAGGGCAAAGAATACCAAGGAAATGATACAAGGCAAACATCGGCACTGAGTTTGGGAGCAGGCACCTTCTTTATTCTTTCCCCAGGTCAGTATGGTCTGAGTCATGCCATAAGGACCCTGGGCTGGCTTAGAGCAGTTTGGGCAGGTACTCATGGAATCGGCAGGGTGCTCCTGGCTCCTTTGTCTGTGTGCAAGATTCCTGCTCTGGTTTCTCTCCAGCACCATCCTCACCTGGGGTTCCTTGAACCTACTGGGTACAGACCTGGTTGGTGTACAGGAGTCCGAAGTATAACCCAACAGTGTCTGGTCTGACATTCCTGAAACTGGGAGTGTGCCAACGACTCCACTCAGCAGCAGCCAGTGTTCGAAAGGCAAAGGCAAAGAAAGGATCTCAAAACTAAAGCAGGATGGAAAATCAGCCTAGGCAAAGCTGCCTCGGGCAGGAGCTGGTAGGGATGGCAGGTGGGGTGGGGTGGAGGTGAGAGGGCTGCTGTGGCTCCTCTAAGGAGGATCTGGCAGGCTGGAGGGAGGGAAAAAAGGACAAGGAAGAGAAGGAACTCAGAGCTGGCCTCAGGGAAGGGAAGAAGCCCCAGGACCTGAACTAGCAGGGCCATTAGAAAAGCCCAAAACACGTCCGTCCCTTCCCCATTGCTGCTTCTCCCAGCTCCTGACTTGTAGAAACCAAAGTAAAGATTTCTTTTCTTTGCCTAGCTGTGTTTACTTAAGGATAAACTGACCCAATGTCCACTATATTTAGTGCATGAAAATCTACAAGTGATGGACTCCAGGAACTGCTTTGGGCTTTGCTATTGGTTTGGGGAGTCTCCTCCCTTCTGGGCTGCATTCGTTGCTCCATGGTTCCCTGACTTCTATCAAACCCCAACCCTCTTCTGCACGAAGGTACTTAGCCCCTTGTTACTTGACTTCTTGTCTGGGGAGAGGGTGAACAGGAAAGCAAGCTGCTTTCATTTCTTGTCTGACTAAATCATAATTTTTTGATTCTTTTTGTTTTGGGTCACACCTGCCTGTGCTCAGGGATCTTTCTTGGCAGGGCTCAGAGGACCATCGGGTGCTGAAAATTAATTTGAGTCCACTGCTTACAAGTCAAGCACCTTACCCATTGTATTATCTCTCCGTCCGCTGCACTCTAATTATAAATTTATGCCTCAAGAGAATTGGGGCCAGAGTGGGTAGGGAGTTTTCCTTACATATGGCAGGCCCGGGTTCAATCCCTGGCATCCCAGATGGTCCCCTGAGCACTGCCAGAAGTACTGAGTACAGAGCCAGGAGTAACCTTTGAGCGTCACTGGGTGTGACCCAAAAAGTGTGGGGGGAGTGGGAGAGAGAGAGAGAGAGAGAGAGAGAGAGAGAGAGAGAGAGAGAGAGAGAGAGAGAGAGAGTGTGTCAAGGCACTATTTTGCTGTTTTGATCTAGCTGATTGGGTAAATTTTTTTTCAGAATTCATCTGTCTAATCATTCCCTGTGGACCCCATTTAACACTTCTTTAGTTTTTGATTTTGAGCCACACCTAGAGGTTATTCCTGGTGGTGCTCAGGGACCTGATGGGAAGTCAGGGATTCAACCGGGTAGGCTGTGCGCAAGGCAGATGCCCTGGTATCTTTCCAGCCCACATTTAACACTCTTTAGTGGCCACAGACAAGAGCAGGACACATACTCTTCTTCAAAGACTCCTGTTGGAGGTAGGATATTTGCTCTCCTGCACCTGTTGCAGATGTGTTTTGAGTCCTGAAGTTAGGTCCTGGAGCTGCCAAATGCATGACATTTGGATTTCGTCTGAAATTTTGATCCTATCTCAGAGCTGAGGGAGATGAAATGCTCAGGACCACAGAACCTGGCACTGAGTCACATTCCCCAAGCACGCTAGTGAGCTGGAGTGCCTGCACTGTACCCCTGCACCCGCCCTCCACCCCTACCTGATTCACAAAGGCAGGGTTGTCTAAGAAAAGCTCCTGACCTGTCCAGGGAATTCTGCTCCTGCACAAGTGGAAGCAGATCTATTACCCAGCAACTCAACACCACTTGGGCCTTGAAAGGGGCTGACATAACAATCAACATTTGCACAGTGATTTGTGGTTACCGAGTGTTGTAAGGGGCAGGGCTGTAGGAAGGGAGAAATGTTAGCATAGGGTCTGGGTACACAGGGCTCTGCCTTCCTAACCCATGAAATCTTGGGCAGCTGAGAAGATAGGTGCTCCTGCCTCCTGTCTTTTTTGGGGGACTACTGTTCCCCACCCCTCCAGGTTTCTGAGGTTGAAAAGCTGAAATACTGTCATATACTAACATGTTCCAGCAAACCCTAAATGTTTATGTGGACATATAAACTATAGAAAAAAGTAAAAATTTGGTGATACAAATGAGCATTATGTATATCGACAAATACAAGCAATTGTCATTCCATTTTCTCATGGCTCTAGTTTCCAACCCCTTAAAGGTTCCCTCACTCCCTCTCCCCCGTCAGCTTTAGTCCTCTCCTTTCCACGTAAGCATTTGAGAGTGAGCAAGATTCTTGCTTGTCCCCCACCCCCGTGCCATAGTTCCACTTCTAAGAAACTTCTGGCAATGACACTACAGTCGAGCGATGATTTGCTTTGATGGAAAGGGCCCGTGTTGACAGATTGTGGCCAGAACAAGTAAGCCACCTGCTCTGAGCTTTGTGAGGAATAACATGAAATGGAGTTTCAGTGCAGTAAGATCCCTGGCCTGTTGGCAGCCCACAGAGAAATCTGCCCAAGAGGGATGTCAGTGAAGCCAAGCAGCTGAAAGACATGGGGTTCATTCGCTCGGTCAGCACATTCTTTTGGATGGCATCTACCTCTAGAACAGGGCCCCAGAGCTGCCGTTCTGGAGACAGCACAGGGCTGGAGGCGAGAAGCCAGCATAAGGGCCCAGCACTGAGCCTCTGCTTGGGATAAGCAGTCACTTGACAGTGCGAGAGTATAGTAAGGCACTTGCCTTGCACACAACCAACCCCAGTTGAGATTCCAGCACCACATATGGTCCCCCAAGTACTAACAGGAGTTAGCTCTGAGCACCTCTAGGTGTGACCTAGTAACAAAAGAAAAAAAAGCCACTTGACCTCAATAACTGTTCTCTCAGAATTTGAACAGGTATGGGGTACAGACAAATCAATTCACCCTGGTGCCATGCAGCTTCCATGCCCTGGACTTGCCCTGACTCCTGGTTTGGATCTGCCTGCCATAGCATATATAGGAGTTGGGGCTGGAGCAATAGTCCAGCGGATAGGGTGTTTGCCTTGTTGGCAGTCGACCGGGTTCGATCCCAGGCATCCCATATGGTCCCCTGAGCACCGCCAGGAGTAATTCCTGAGTGCAGAGCCAGGAGTAACCCCTGAGCAATGCCAGGTGTGACCCCCCCAAAAAAAAACAAAGCATATACAGGAGTTGAAGGCACCCCAAGAGGTGAGGTTTTGGGTCAAGGTAAGGTATAGCCATGCCAGGGTTTCAGTATGGTTCCTCTTCCAAGCAGTTGTTTGCTAAACGCTTTCAGGTCCTATTTGCACTGTATTTTCCAATATCATTTTCTACAATTCATAATCCTGAGTTATGAGATATCACCATTAAGAATCAACTATGCTACTATTCTGTCCATAAGTCACTACTTGAAAGCAAGAGGAGGAAATGTCCCGAGTGGTTGAAAGTATTATTCTATAATCCTGGAGGCAACAGATGGCAGGGGGAGTCTAGCCAATGACAAATGATAACCACTTCCACTTGACAGGAGATAGAATTGTGCTAGAAGAGCAGAAGAGAATGAGGATTGGAGGTACTTGGTAGGGCGCGAGCATGGAGGACACAGCAAGAAGACAGAAGATTGCAGTCACAAGCATTGACCTTGTTTGGGAAGCCAGGACCTTGTGCTCAATGAAGTAGGACTCCTAATTGAAGAGAAGCAAGTACACTGCTTCTCACACAAGCTGTTGGGCATATGAAGATTGGTCTGGAAAAAAGGTCCTAAAGTGTTTTCTGGCACAGGAGTGAAGCATTACAACACATCCAGGTTAATATCCATGACTGAGTTTCCCAGTTGCTAGTGGCTCATTTCCAAGTTCTTCAGGGACGAAAACATCAAGTTCAACTGTTTTCTCTTTTTTTTTGGGAAGGTGGGGTCATATCCGGCAATGCTTAAGTGTTACTCCTGGCAGTGCTAGGGGGATATGGGATGCCGGGGATCGAATCCGGGTCGGCCGCTTGCAAAGCAAAAGCCCTATCCATTGTGCTGTCACTCCGACCCCTCAAGTTCAACTTTTTAAGCACCCAATCTATGCCAGCTGTGTGGGTGGCAGGCAGTGGAAAATAAAACAGGTGTGTTCACAATCGAAACAGCCCAGTAAGAGAACCAGCCTAGTAAGTTTGATCAATAAAACAGGCGGCAGGGGTCGGGGGCCTGGGAAGTCAGGGGCTGCATCTCAGCTGCGTCAGTGAACCAAGGATGTGCTCGGAAACCGAAAAACACTCAGTCTAGCAGTTAGTCAATGGCTGGGGAGGTTGACTGGGTGAACTGTGATGTTTAAATTTGCCATCTCCTCTGGCACAAGGGTCTTAAGCATCTGTATGGGACGAATACAAGCATGTGTTTTAGAAAGAGCCCTTGAATCAGTCAGGAAAAATGGAGACAAGTGGTAAGACCCGTGAAACAGCGAGCAAGAGCTGAAGGCAACAGCAACCAGGCAGAAGCTCTGGAGTCCAAGAAGGAATGTGCCATATAAGCAAGGGAAAGGATCCTGGCCCAAGACAAGCATTAGGTTGGAGAGCTGTTCTTTGATTCATTTCAAATCTTGGGATCAGCAGAGGAAGTAGATCATTCCAGCCATCATGAGCAGACCTAGACCCAAAGGGTAGCCAATGCAATAGAGTGCAGAGGTCAAACGATCAGAGGTCACTGACCTTTGGTGGTGCTCAGATGAAGGTCAGGGCACAGATGCAACATAGAGGGTGTGTGCTGGCCATCAGGGCTTTGGAGGAAACTGGGTGATTGAACCAATATGCCAAAGCAGCAATTTAGAAAGAACTGCCCCACTTGGCTCAGGTAGAACGTTACCACTCAGACTGAAAGTTTAAGAGCTGTAGCTACAGGTGGGTTAAAGGCTAACATTGCCTGGGTGGCTATTAGAGAGAACAAAAGGAGTTCAAGAACTTCAGCACAATTACATACAGGCAAAAAGATACACATGACAACCCTTTAATGTATGTTCTGTAATCCATAGTCTGGAAGGGAAGGAAAAGAGAGAGAGAAAAGGGAAATAAAGAACCTGCCATGGAGGCGGTCTGGGGAGTGGGGGAGGGAACCGGGGACGGTTGTGGGAGATGGGCACTGGTGGAGGGATGGGTGCTGGAACACTGTATGACCAAAACCCAAATATGAACTTTTTAATTGTATATCTTTGCAATTGTATATCTCACGGTGGTATAATAAAATACTTAAAAAAAAAGAACTTCAGCACAGGATAGAGGTCAGGGAAGGAGGACGGGGTGGGGTGAGGGGTGGTCAGCGGGGGACAGGAACCGGATCAAAAGAATCTGCATGTTGATGCCAGTGAGTCCTGCAGGACTCTTGTATGCCTTTTGTTGTCAGCTCTTCAAACAGCACTCCTTCACCTTATTTGAAGGGGAGGGTGGAACACCTAGTGGTGGTGCTCAGGGATTTCTGGCAAGACCAGGGGACCATCTGGGGTGCTGGGGAGTGAATCTGAGGCAGGCATGTGCATGTATGTATATATACATATATTTATGTATATGTACATATATACATGTTTTGTATATATATATATATATATATATATATTTCTTATATATAAGAAACCATAACATTTTTTTTTTTGCTGTTTTGGGTCATACCTGGCGATGCTCAGAAGTTACTACTGGCTCTGCACTCAATTATCCTGGTGGTGCTTAGGGGAGAACATATGGGACCATGGGGATCAAACCCAGTTTGGCCTAGTGCAAGGCAAGCGCCCTACCTGCTGTGCTCCGGCCCACATTTTCATTTCAAAATATGCTCCAGCCCATATTTTCATTTTCTTACTATTTCTTACTATTGCTTTTCATTTTCTTACTCTAACTGGGGTTGTCTTTAGTGCTGAATCTAAGGTCTCTCTTCATTGCCTGAAGGAGGGACTATGGAAGACTGTAGCCTGGCTACAAAGTTCAGTGAAAACTTAAAGAGGGAAAGCAACCACCCCTCCACAGAGAACACTGTGCCACAGAAGTGCCCAAGGCTGACAGTGACATTAGCCACCACAGTTCCTGGAACCCAATGCAGGTTTGCCACGAGAAGTCGCCAAGCAATGAACATCACAGAGGTATTTTTGTTTTTAATAATTTTATTTCCAAACTCAAAGCTTTCAAATGCGAATGCATCAAGTTCTAACATTTTGTACTAATATTCACCTGTACCCCAGGAGGTCAGCCACCACAACACTAGAGGAAGCCTCAGTTTCCTAAGCTATGCAAATAGAACAAGAAAACCTTCCAATGAAGTCTAATGATCTTAATGTTAATTCTAAAATCTATCTAGATCAACTTGGGCATGAATGGATATAAAAAAAGTCAATTTTTCTAAGGCAGTTCTTTTATCCATTAAAAAAAGAAAGAACAAAAGGCCAGGTGGCTTGAGGCAGGAATGCTCAAGGATCCTATTATTTAATGACTTCCTCTTTCATGCATGGTCTTCTTACTTCCCTGTGCAAACATACAATTTGCACCAACCTGATTTGGTCTAGGCAACACTCCAGGCATTTTCTTTAGCTTACACTTTTTTTTCTTAAGTAATAGGTAAACACGATTTAGAACCTGAACTCACAAAAAAAAAGCATTTTCTTTCCTGATCCTCCTCTTGGAAATGCCCAAGTAATGCTGAAGGGTTTGCCAGGTCTTTTTAAATGTTGCTCCTCCCTCCATACCCCTCTTGGCCCTCTGAATTTAACTGGCCCCAGCTAAGCGTGAGCCCAGACAGTCTGGGCTCTGCCAGATGGAGGGATGTGATTCTAACCTTTGCAGCTGGAAGTTCTTTTACCTGGTAGAACCCACCCAACCGAGTTACCCAAGCTAGAACTGGGAAGAATGTCCGCCATGTGAGTCAGGCTTTCTTCACCAAAGTACAAATTAAAATTCATTCTCAGAAGAGGATGTGTGAGCTCAGAATCTAGCTACATTCTAAAACAAGGCACCAGAAAGTTAACTAGAAGGGAAGTTTTTTCAAAGTTGGGGAGTGGCTTTAGGGTGACACCATTACCCACAATGCAGATCCCAGTTAAAATCCTAACCTGCCATGGAGGACAGGGAGATATTGGAGGGTGGAGACTGAAGGACAGGCAAGATGATTTGGGGCTTTGGCAGTTCATTAAAGTATCACCACAAAACAGGTTCACACAGCTCTGAAGCAAACCTCAGGGGGGGAAAAAAAAAATCAAACCGTAGGGGGAATCCCCAAATCAAACCATAGCCATGACCCTGTCAGGGATACGGGATCCTTTTTTCCTGACACTGCCCGTCTGCCAGGTCCTTTCCAGGTGTTGGTCATGCCTCATTCCCAAAGCAGTCGGCAGGCACTGAGATTTCAGGGTGTTATTGATACACTGTTTGGTTTCAAAGCTTAAGTTATTGAGTGAGGAATAGTGTCTTACTGCCAAAGTAAGATTCAAGAGTGAGACCAACACTTAAGGCCAAGAATTTGGTGTGGGCCTTTCTGCCAAGACCAGGGGTGCTGCTTCAATCTCACAGCTACTCAAACAGATCCCAAGCACTGTACTACAGAAAGCATCAGCAAACTGCCCCCAAGACCAGGAGCCTGCCTGCATTTATATCAGGGCTCGCACTTGGACTTTACTGCTGGTGGCCACTGTCAAATTTCCTATTACTCAACACACACACACACACAGAGGAACCACTGGACTCAGTACAAGTTCAGAATATCTGGTGCTTATAGGAGCAATATGAAAGGCAGGTTTTAGTTGAGAATTCCAGACACCCAAAATTCAAGGTTACCTGGTTTATTCTGGGGCTGGCAAAACGCAACTATAGTCTGTACATACCACTAGACCGGAATTGTATTTTAAAAAGGCAGTCTTGGTCAGCAACTCTTTTCCCTAATTTTTCTAAAACACACGTTTCCCACACTCCAAAAAAGCTGGGTCAACTAAGAACTTCAGGTGATAAAATTCTTTACCCAGATGGCCATCCCAAAATGGTGGGAAAGAACCAGGAACCCGGACCACGTTCATGCTTCTGTCCACCTTCAAAGGACAAGGAGTACCAGAGTGGAAAAAAAAATAAACATAGAAGCAGAAGGAACTCCAAGGAGGCTTTTGGGAATTAGAAATTTAATTACTCAATGTGATTTGTTCCTATCCGAATGTGAAGTCTCGTTAACCCCACGTCTCCTGGGACATGCAATACTGACTTCCATTAGCAAGTGCTTATTTGGCAGATTCATCGCATGTCAATGCTTTGGTTAAACAGATCTTTTTTGTGCAGTTCTGTGAGGTCATGGATGACTATAATATTTTTTTTAAATTCGGATTCATTAACACTGAAATATCCCATGTAGAAATGTCCTTGACTCAAAGCCAGTCCATTTGACTTACTCTGCTCACTACTCCTTGGTGTGACAGGAGCTGGTCGAACAAAGGAGTGGCTGCTCATTTCACCCTATGAGTATGACGTGAATTCCAACTAAGCTATGGGTTTCATTTTGGCCCAATCTGCTTTTCAGAGGATGACGGTATCACATTTCAGAAGTATACCAGCGCCTTTGCGCCTACACACACACAGACACACACAAACACACACACAGACACACACACACACAAACCCTGAAAATATCTTTTAGAAAAAGGTAAACCACTCATTTTCTACTATGCATTCTGCATTCCAATAACTTTGTTGCTTACAAGTAAGGGGATGGCAGTCATTCAGGGTGTGGGAATTTTGTGGACACAGAATACATTTAAAAACAGAGCATGGTTTTGATGAAATCACTTCAGAAACCTGGCAGGCTGGCAAATACTGAGTTTCTTGGCTCTTGATTACCCTTGATTAGAAATGCAATATAAGAGTCCACAAAAAGCTTCAAAACACATCCCTTATCTAAATCTACTGGGAAAGCAGGGAGCATGGAGGCCTCCCTCTCACTGGCTTGCTTCAGACTAGAGATTAACACTGTTTTCTTTCTAAAGTGCAGAACATAAACAAATAAGACCACCTCTACCAGCAGGAGACTAAGAAAAGATCACTTAACTCTTCCCCTAACAAGAGAGGCTCTTAACAGGGGGGCTTGAAGCCCAAGAGACTCAACTGAAAGTTAAACCTCCACCTCCTGGTACAAATTGGGGACAGCAGGCTCAATCCTAAAGCAACTTCAAACTAACCAACACTGCTCACGGGGCTTGCTCATTTGGTGGGTTGTATCTAAATTCCTGAATTCACTTGCTGTCAGAAAACCTGAAAGAAGAAATCACTATTGTTTTTGGAGGATGGGGTCCACACAGGAGACCAAAAAAAATCAATCCTAAAGCAACTTCCAAGCTAACCAACACTGCTCGCAGGGCTTGCTCATTTGGTAGGTTGTATCTAAATTCCTGAATTTACTTGCTGTCAGAAAACCTGAAAGAAGAAATCACTATTGTTTTTGGAGGATGGGGTCCACACAGGAGACCAAAAAATGCCAAAGTATTCTAAAAAAACAAAACAAACAACATAGCTTGTCATACTCAGAATGTGACCAAATGGCTTTCTAGTCAAAACATGGGAAGATTCTCATGTTGGCTGCTGTAACCCTCTAAACTCAAACACAATCCTTAATCTTAGCACTAGCAAAATGAAAAGTGATGAGCTAATGAGGGAATAAAGTGTCATTCAATAAAAATTCCTTATTTTAAAGAAAATTTTTTCAAACATTTGTTTTCCTATTTACAATCACCTCCCACCACCACATTTTACTTTTTAGCATCAAGTTCCACATTTTATTATTTTTTTAAAGTTACATTTCAAGAAACAGGTCTTTTTTTTTTTTTTCAGCAATCTCTCCCAATTCCTCATGATAGCCCAGCATTTAAACCAAAAAACGCTTTCAACTAGATCTTAGTTCTCCAGCGACTGGCCTTGTTTTCTGGGAGGAGGAGGGAGGGAAAAGGGCAGAAATCCTCAGCTCTCTGAAAGGGAATAAATGTAAGCAACTTAATCTCATAAAACACAAAGGAAGTCACAAGAATACTCCTGCCTTTTCCTATCAATTAAAGCGGATACAACCGCTTAGACTATTGCCACAATTTTCCTGAGACTGCCGAGAATCCCAAATGAGGGCCAACATTGCATACGCAAGCGCAAGTGAGAAGACTGGAAGCAGAAACACTTTCTCAGACACAACCCAAGCATTTCCACCATCTCAATGAATGCAGAGAGCTGACACAGGGGTGTGAGGCATGACTTGCTCCTGTCTATCTTGGATGTGGCTAGGTGCGACAGACTTCCCATAGCATTTTCAAAGTGGCACTGGAATAATGGGTCTTCTTAGGGTTGGCTCATAAGACTGTTGACCCATTCCAATGGGCAAAGAAGAAAAAAAAGCAGAATCAGAGCTGAGTTCCCCTTTAAAAGCCAAACACCTACATCTAGAAAAGAGGCTCCCCTACCTGAGAGCCCTACCTATAGGGGTCCCACTGTGGAAACCCTCAGGTCACACGGTTAGTTACAGGGCAGCCAGGTAGGGTATGGCTGGCTATAGGTCACCGGAGGGTGGGCCACGTAATATTTGTTGAAGTTGCCGTCGCTGACATAAGGTGCGGGCTGGTAGTAACAGGTGACATTGGTGGCATTGGGGATGATGTTCTGCTTCGCCAGTACCCGCAAGGCCAAGAGGAGATGAGGTTCAGGGTCTGTCTGCGCTCATGCCCCCATGAGACACACGGTGCTCTCATTCACCACCCGGCGTAGGATTATGAGGTAGTCATACTTGCTCCTCTCCCCTTCGGCAAAATGGTTTTGGAGGTAGGTCTCCAGCTTCCTTTGCTGTTCGAGGATGTCTGGGAAGTCGATGAAGAACCTGGAGCACATGTACCGCTCCAGAGTCTTGATTTCGTCCCCTGGTCCGTGGGCGGAAGTCCCGCACCAGGAGGTTGCTGTACTTGAGTAGTCCCCGCCCCGGATCTCTTCGGGGTTCTTGAGTGGCGATCAGTCTGTTCTGCAGGTGGTCCAAGGCTTCCTCAAAGTCCCGTACACACTCTCCCCAATCACCTGGGGTGCAGGTGCTCAGAGATGGGGCTACTGGAGCAGTCATAGAAGACCAGCAAAGGATCCAGGATGATCTGGAAGGAGTCCACGCTGAACTCAAACTGCCGCGGATGGAGTCAACAAACTTCAGCTCCACGTTCCTCCCGTTCTTGTTAGAGAGGGAAATGAGGCTCCAGCGGTCAGTGTCCGTGCAAACCTTCACCAGCTTCTGGACATAGGCCTCCTTCAGAGTGACTGGGCTGATCTTGAGCTTGTTCACGCCTTCTGGCAGGAAGTTTAGGAGGGAGCACAGCACCACATCCCTGACCAGCTGAAACTCGGCCTCCGTGGGAAGAGCCACGTGGAAGATAAGGTCCAGGTCTTTGCAACCCAAGCCGTTGTCTTTGACCAGGACGTGGCCCGCAGCAGAGCCATTCAGCCGGACGTCCTGCACTTTGATGCTAGCCTCCTCCAGCTTGCTGCGGACCGTCTGGACAATGTCCTTCAGGGTGATCTCCAAGGTTGGAAAGTTGCCCGGCCATGAATGGGGACGACCTCAGTCAGGACTTCATGCAGCCGGCTCACCTGCTCCCAGCTGAGTGCGCTGAAGGAGTCGCCATCCATGCTCCTGCCGCTCTCCTCTGCCATCTCGGGGTGTTCTTCCAGGTAAACTGAAAAGGGAGAGATGAGACACACAGTTAGGATTCACTTCAGAGGGCAAAGCAGCTCCAGGCACTGGGACAAGGTGCTCATGTGTCCCTGACCATGCTCCTTTCTGTAGCGGGCAATCAATAGCACTGAGGGCTCTGTGCAAGAGGAGACAATGAGTCTGAGCACATGAAAGGCCAGTGACTGCATGCAGTGGGGACAAAATGCATGAATTTATTCTAGACCAAGTTTGGTGATTTCATACTTCCATTTTATGTGGATTGATTGTTTGGAGTTTTATTTGTTTTATTTCTGCTTGTTTTGTCTGCCTGAGGGTGGAGTGCACTGGTTTTGTGAAGGGAAGCAGAAGAATGTATTAAACCAAGGAATCTAAGCACAATATTATTCAACAAAGTCTTACATTTCATTTGATTTTTGGTGGAAATTAAAACTTGTTTTGGGCTTTCTAACTATTTTAAACTGCTTGCTACCAAAGCTCCAACAAACACACAGAGCACGACTCCTGCTCCCATCCCACATATACCCAGAGTTCTCTTTGGCACACATCGCATGTCCGTTCACTTATGGGAGAAGCCTACCCTAGAATAAACTCTTCTGATATTTCAGGCAGGACAAAGGCGTTGTTTGAGTGAAAAGATTCCTGAGTAACACAGGGTTGAGTCAGCTGTGTGGGGAGACTGCTCGGCCTTGCTGAGGGAGCCCTACACAGAGTGTAGATACCTTCTTTGGGAAAGTGTGCTTTTTTTTTTTGCATTTTTTTGGGGCACACCGGTGATGCTCAGGGGTTTTTCCTGGCTCTGCACTCAGAATTACTCCTGCCGGTGCTCGAGGGACCATATGGGATGCCGGGAATCAAACCTGGGCCGGCATGGGCCGGGTGCGTGCAAAGGCAAACGCCCTACCCGCTGGACTATCGCTCCGGCCCCAGGGGAAAGTGTGCTCTTGCAAATGGAATTTGAAAAAATTACCCAGGAATAAATCAGTACAAACAGAAAAAAAAACCAACAACCAAAAAATATTGACCCCCACTCCATGAGGGCCTCCATATCCCACATCTGGACTTTTCTCTTGTCAGAACTCCACCCAGCAGACCAGCCTATCACAGCCCGGCTCACACAGCCACTTGCGGCCGCGTGGTTCATCAATAAATGCTGGACTTAGAGATGACTACAAGAGTATGCTACCTGCACAGCAGAGCCCTGGCAAGCTACCCGTGTTGCATTTGATATTCCAAATACCAGTAACAATTATAGACCTCATTCCGGAATGGATTGAGGCTCTTTTATGTTCCTGGAGCAAGCAGATGCCCTTGGGCTCTACTAGCATGAGACAGGACATATCGGAGATGTTACTGGGGCCCGCTCGAGCAAATTGATGATGAACGGGAAGACAGTGAGAGAGAGACAGTGATACCAAAAAAAAAAAAAAAAAAACCACTCACTTCTCACAGTCCACCTGCTAGACCCATAAAGTGACTCAAGTCAACTTTGACAAAGATATACCTTTCAGAGAATGAAACCCAAGAGATATATGGAAATCCTAACAAGTGAAAAGCAATAATGACTAAGTTAGAAAGTCAGGGTTCCTGGGAAGCTGCGAGGACCCAGTATTAGCTGGGTGGGTGCAAAGGCTCAGGCAAAAGGTCACAGTGTTGCCCCAGCCTTTACCAAGGGCAGGGAGCTTCCCCTGTCAGAAGGAGGTAGGCCTTTCTGACTTGCTAAACACAAACAAGATCCAGCCCACAGATGGCTGCAGCCTCATTTCTTATGTACAGCACACACACTCCTGGGCTCCCGGATTTCAGCACATGTTTTAGCCAGATGCATAGGGAACTATAGTTCTGCTGGACACTCTAAACTGTCTCCCCCAAAAAATGTTATCAAAGAACCATGATTTAGTGTTATTAATAGTTGGGTTTTAGATATATGATGTTCTATGACTGATCCAAACACCAGTGTCAACTTCCCTCTACCAATGTTGCCAGGTTCCCTCTCCTAGCCACCCCCTCCCCCTTACACACAGAGACTGGGCACCTTTTTTTAAGTTTGGTTATTAAAGTTTGGGGTTTGATTTCAGTGTTGTTAACTCTGGTTTGGATATTTAGCTCCATCATTTTTTAACATGATGTACCTTGACCCCTGCTTGCTCGCATCTGTCTAATCTCCCCCCAACCCTCCACTCATTGTCTTTCCTTCTCCCTATACTTTGAGACTAAGGCATCCCTTCCTTAAGCCACTGCATTTCCTCATTCATTTACTCTAATACCAAATAGCAAGGAGATCATCTCTACATAGACCATGACATTATAAAGTGGGAAGCACACGAAGACAGTGTGTAGCAGAAAGAAAATTTCAAAGGCAGAAGAAAAGTCTGGTCCTTCATGGAAGATGAAGGGAACTTGAGGGCAGAGTTTCTAGACCAGCAGAAAGCAGCACTAACTCTTGGCTGGGGTCAAGGGACAAAAGGCATCACGCAGCAGACACCTGGCATGTTGTCCTGTCTGGCCATCATGCACCTCCCAATCAGATCACAAAGTCCCTTCAGTATCTAGGTTAAGAGACTGGAGTTCCTTGGCTGGCAATGGAGGGAGATCACATGACTGGCGCAGGCATTAGCCAATCAGTCTGAGGGATGAATGTTCTTCCTGAAGCTACAGAAGAATACTAGGCAACGTTTTCCTCTAGACTGTTTGGGCAACATTTAAAAGCCCTCTCTAGATCATCCTGCAAAAATGCTCCAAGAACATCCTATGTCTAAAACCCAATTATGAATAACAAGACAAATTAGCAATGAAATAATAGTTACAGTGGTTAACATTAGGTTTCAAGTCAGATGTTGGACAATAAAGGTTGTTCTATGGGTATTTTACTAGCTCTCTGGGGCCCTGGATGATCTGCACACAGTACGCAAATGCCTATTTAGGGTTCACACAACAAAGTCAAATGAGAGAGAAAGCCTTGTGTTTGAGCTGCTGCCGGGTGACCTCTGACTCAGCGACACAGGGCTCTAGTTGCAGAATTACAACCTGATGTGCTCTGCACATCACCCATAATTAGTGGTCAGCACTCATGCTGATAATACTGGTATGAGAAATCCTAAAAAATTCACTTAGTACTTGGGATCAAAGAAACTAATTTTCAGAAAACCTCCAAGAAGAACCTGAACAATGTTGCCAAAGAAAATGTCTAATGTTGGGGCTGGAGAGATGGTATAACCAGTAGGGTGCTTGCCTTCCACATGGTCAACCCTTGTTTCTATCCCCAGCACCTCATATAGTCTAAGTCCATCAGGACTGATGCCTGAGTGCAAAGCTGGATGGAGTAAGCCCCTGAGCACTGCTGGGTATGGCCCAACCTTTATGTCCACTCCCCCAAAAAAAAAAAAATAGAAAATCTCTAAGGCTTAATTAAGGTTTAATTTGAGAATACTCCCACCTCTTGAACACTGGGTCATTTGTTTTTACCCCCTATTTTGAGCAATGAGCTTGGTCCTTTGAGCCATCTCTTCACTTAGAACAAGGTTCTTCATATTACAAGAGAGATATCTAAGACCAGCAAGAATCTAAAGGCTATAAGCCCCCTTTTCTCCTGAGTGAGAAAAAGGAAAGTATAGGTACATGACAATACATGACAATGTTTTTCTTTTTCTTTTTGGGGGTGGCAGGGGTGTGGTGTACAGCAAAGACTGTTCAGGGCTTACACTTGGCTCTGTACTTAGGGTTCACTCCTGGTGGTAACTCAGAGGATCCAAACCAAGTTAACCACATGCGAGACAAGCACCCGGCCTGCTATGCCATCACTCTGGTCCCAAAATTTTCATATATTTTTAAATGTGTGCAATTGTAGCAAATTAAAAGTTTGATTCACTTTAAATAAAAAATTGTGAGGCTCATATAAGAGTCAGGAATATAAGTGTTAGTCCTGAACATTAGATCATGAAGCTACAGTAACAAACTGCATGGCGCCAACCAAAAAAGGACAAGTGGATAAAACAAAAGGAGTTAATAAATTCAAACATCCAAAGAGTTTTGAAAATAAGAAAGGCATTTCAAAATAGTGATGGGAAAAGTTGGAAATGTCTGTATAGCAATACAGATGTTATAATCTGTATAATAATACAGATTGTTTTTTAAAAAGGTGACTCCACCCCGCGGCAGAGCCTGGCAAATTTCCGTGTCGTATTAGATATGCCAAATACCAGTAACAATTATAGACCTCATTCCCATGACCTGATGGAATGGTTTGATGCCCTTGGGCTACACTAGCATGTGACAGGACGTATAGAGATGTTACTGGTGCCCCCTCGACCAAATGGATGATCAATGGGAAGACAAGTGATACAAGTAACTCCATATCTTGTGCCAAACCATTCTAGATGGATAAATCAAAGCCTTGAGTACAAAAGCATTAAATTCAGAGCACTGGGGGACATGGAATCAGTATATACTTACATAGACCTGGTGGCCCTAAGTGACCTAACTCATTTAAAACTCGATGCTGGGCTGTGTGTGCGTGAGGTGCATGTGTGCATATAAGTGTTAGCTACAGAGAACACCATAGAGATAAGCTAGGAAAATCACTTCTATCACTTGTCTTCCCATTGTTCATTGATTTGCTCAAGCAGGCACCAGTAACATCTCCATACATCCTGTGTCCTGTGCATGCTAGTGTAGCCCAAGGGCATCTGCTCGCTCCAGGAACACGAAGGAGCCCTCAAACCATTCCTTCAGGTCATGGGAATGAGGTATATAACTGTTATTGGTATTTTGGGATATCAAATACGACACGGGTAGCTTGCCAGGCTCCTGCCATGCAGGTGGGATACTCTCAGTAGTAGGCTCTCATCTTATGCATTTATTTTCTATACCTATCCACCACTTCATACCCATATGTTTACATACCAACATCAAATACACTCAGAAGCTTTCTTTCCAAGCCTTGAATGTTGACTCCTAGAGTGTGATGGGGAAGATGAGTCTGTTTTCCCTCTATATTGCTTCAGTAGTAACAGAAAATTTATTCATATATTACCCCAATTTTCCAAAATAATGGAGGTCTTCTCATCTGATCCTATTGAAGAACTGCTACTTTTTTATTCATACATATTGTAGGTACTCCCTCACAATACTATTTGATTACTTGCCTACAGTCATAAAAACCTTAAAAAGTGCATCACTTTTCCAGGCCTCTTCCATGCCAATGCTTTCTGACATATACATAAATAACACAATTAACTTTGAATGGGTGGGAGATCAGTCTGCATTAAAATGGGAGTCTGGGGACATGACAAATGCCAAGTCCATTATGCAATTTTTATTTCTCCCACTTTATCATCACTCACACATTGAGCTTAAACTGTTGAAGGCTCAAATTTAGGCTAGATTGGAATTCAACACTTAGCGTGTAAGAAAAGGCTCCATTAAGTTACTAGTGCCCATTTGAAATTCTTATTTTCCCTCACCATTCCAAGAAACTTCACATATCAAAATATCAAAGCACCTTTTTTTTTCAGTTTGACAAACATGGGCATTGCTAGAATAAATCCAAATCATCGGTCCTTAGAGCTTAGATAACATACCAGAGATGTCTAACAGTTTTAGTTTTAATTAACCACTTGAATTCAACACAGATATAATCCCCATATCACAAATCACGTGAAACACACATTCCCAGCTCGTGCAAGGCCCTGCTGAGGGGCAAATTCTAGCTAAAAGAATTAACAAAGGAATGGCTAGAAAATAATTAATTTGAAGCCTGGTAAATTCAAACTCACATGTTTGATTTTTCTTTTACACGCCGACACTCAATGCAATGAGACCTGGAAGGTGCGGGAATAAGGATTTCACATTGGTATTAAAATTCAGGCATCCTTTTATAAGCAACGTTGCACTGCCAACTCAGTGAAAGCTACCTGATCTAAAAAAAATTTGATTTGATTCACAGTGAAAACTATGTTAGGTGTCCTTGGTTCTTCTTCCAGCTGTAGAAGACATGGAAAATTCACAAACTGCAATTAAATAGATTTGAAGAGATGGCAGCAAAAGGAGAAAGAAATAGCAAAAGGCAGCCAGGAGAGTAAACCATGCTCCATAAGGGCAAACTGAAGTTTAACTTAACTTCATTTCCTATTGCCCAGAACAGAGATGATTAAGGTAAACCTGTGTTTTCAGCCCTAATTTAAAGTGAGGAAGAGGAGTTATTTCTAGTCCTGTGTCCGTTTATCCCAGTCACAGAAGTAGGGAGCTACGGCAGTCTGTGAAGGTCCTGAAGTAGGATTTGAGGTGGGTAAGGGAGAGGGCAGCTGGATACGCTGGAGCATCACCTCCCGGTCTGAGACAAGGGCTTGGTTCCTGTCTGCACCTGACATTAGCCATAGGAAGAGTTCAGAGAGTCCTGGTTTATGTGGAGGTGGTACAACCGGGAAGATGATGACGGCATATATTTAGATCTAGTCCAATGATACTGAAAGGAATGACAGGGGAAGCCAGAAGGTTCAAGAAGTTTTCATGAAAATACCAGGTTTGTACTTAGCTCCCTTGACTCTGTCCACCTGTCCCAGAGACACTAAGCAATAAATACCTTCTTCCTCTGAGCCTACTAGGGGCTGAAGAATGCACGAGAAACCCAACACTTGTCAGCATTCCTTTGATGACCATATTTACTTCCACAGCTACTGAGCATTACTGCAAAAGCCTGGGTCAGCGCAGTAGCACTTTCCAACTCAGGATGAGAAATCCTCGCCTGAATCCTGAAGACATGAACCTGTGACTGGAACCTTCCAGACTCTTCTCTGCATGTACCCAACAGAGGAGCCAGCAAAAAAAGTGGGGCCCATTCATGGTACAGAAAAGCCTTGAGAACTGAAGCAAAGTGAAAGCAGAGGGCAACGCATGTCAAAATGTCCCATCCAACCTCTTCTCCAGCTGGTGGAGTCAAGGAAAAGCACAACTCCTGGCTTGCTTTTTCTCACCTGTGAAAGGCAGGCAGAGGTGTGTGGAGAAGCTCTCACTGAGCCACCGGATGTGAATCCTCACAAGCAACAGGAGGACAAAGGGTCCTATGTTAAACATTAAAGACGCATGAAGAGAACGACCCTGGTGCCCACCCCCATGTCACTGTTCCCACTCTCGGAGTGGAAAAGTCATCCAATCCACGGCACTCTGGCTCTGCATTAGTACATCAATGTTGGCCCACAAGGTCCCCACAGTGGCCCAGCCTTGCCTCTAGAGTAGCTCCCTGAGGAGGTCATTCCATGCAGTGAGGGAAACTCCACTTCCCAAGGGGAATGCCACCTCAACTGTGGCACACTCAACTTTGTACAATTTCATCCAGTTCTCCCTATTATTTCCATAAACGCTCCAGGACTCTGTCACCCAAGCATGGCCGGGGAGCCAAATGCCATTCCATGTTGGCCTGGGAACCTACTGGACTCACCAAATTCTATCTAGCAACATCCCTAAGAGGCAACAACCCGCTGAGTCACATCAATACACGTGATCACTTCGACAACCTTGTACAGGAGACGCTGTTCCCCACTCTGCAGCCCATCATGGAAACTGTTCAGAGAAGAGGCCAAAATGAGATTTAAGAGGGGCAGCATGTCCCGCTATGCTGGGGCACGTCCCTGTGAACTGCAAGCAGAGACAGGCATTGCTCAGAGAGCTGTAGGAAACAGACAGCAATGAGAGTGGGGAGGATGCGAGCTGAAGCAGTGGCACAGCAGACAGAGCCTGCGAGCAGCTATGGGCCAGTTAGTGATCCCTAAGCAGAGCCAGGAGTAAGCCCTAAGCACCACTGGGTATGTCCACCGTCACCGCCCCACTGCCCGAAAACCCCAAAATTAGAACGATTTGCATGATGGGCAGAAAACAGAAAATTCAAGTTTTTCAGGCCTGGGTATTGAGCAGTGGGAGCAGAAGGCAGAGAACTGAAGGGTCCGGCACCATTCAGGACACAGCCTCACCCCCAAGCATAGCAGGAGGCAGGCAGGGGGGCAGTAATATTCAGCCTGGCTGGATTACGTCACCAGCATTGAATGTAAGGATAGAAATGAGAATGATGAGGACTAGGACCCCCCACTTCTGAAGGCTCTCCAGAGGACCAGCAGCAAAGCAGTGGTGAGTTCAGAGAGAGCCAGCTTGGAAGGAGGCACAGAGCCAGGAAGCAGCAATAAGAGGCAGCAACAGGGGTTGCATAGTTCAGTGAGTACTTGTTGTGCACGCAGCCACCCTGATTTTCAGCACCCCATATGATCCCAAGCCCTACCAGGAGTGATGCCTGAGCGCAGAGCCAAGAATAAGCCTGAGCACAGCTGGGTGTGGCCCCCCAAAAAAATTACAGTGAAAAACAAATGGTGCAAGGAAAGTGATTTCAGCCAATAATTAAAAAAATATATAAAAATATGGGAAAAAAAAACAAATGGTGCAAGGAGGGGGATTTTAGCCAAGGACTGGTCATGACCCTGACCGGACAGCTTGGACACACGCTCTGCACTCAGAATGCAGGAATGGCCAAAGGGTACTTCATGGACTGTGGAGAGCAGGAGTTAGGACCTGCCAGTAGGGCAGGGAATGGGACCCTCCCTGCAGACAACCTTATCAGATCCTAGAACTGCAGATAACCCAGCTGGGGCTAACTGGGGAGACCTTTGCAAGAAGTGACCTAGCCCCACCAGAGCCAGGACAGAAAGGAGCACTAAAACAGAACCGAAAACAGAAACCAGCAGGCACACACAGTGTGAGCATGAGCAGTCAAGGTCTGGCCACCTGCCACCTGCATCCAGCTGGCCCCCAAGATTCCTGGGTCCTTGCAAAGTGCCTGGCATTCTGAATAACCACTGACTTGATCTTTGCAGCTGCAGTGGCAAAGCGTGCCCAGGTGGATTCAGCCTGCTGTTTATTTTGGGGAGGGGGGGAGAGGGTTGGGCCACACTCAGAGGTGTGGGGGGTCAGAGTCAGACTTTAGCAGAGAAGTGCTCCCTCCTGACCTGAGGACAGCGGAGGTCGGGAGTTATCTGGGCTCAAGGGCAGCCCACAGAAGTGTGTGTCTCCTAGCTGCTAGCCCCCTCTCCAGGCGTCAGCTCCACCTTGGGGAGAAAGGTCACCTCTGGGGACTCCTGCCAGGACCCAAACACACATGAAAATGCTATAGATAATGGAGGTCCACACCTGTGCTTCATGTGCAGGGTATCAAGTGAGATCCGTGGACTGCCCAAAGCACCAGAGCCAGCTAAAAGGTCTCCAAAAGAGGATCATCAAACCGACTCTGGGTTCACTTTGTTTTTAGAGTTGCCCACGCAAACACCCACAAACACATTCTGCCACAATTCAAAGGAGTAACTGTCCGTGGGCCACAAAGCCATGCCTAGAGGAAATAATCCCAAATCATTGGCTCAACAGAACCACAGCTGGTCTTTTCTTACTCTGGACTTTAGCACACTCAACTTGAGCTCACAAACACTTTTTCTCAGGGTTCTCAGCATCCCCCAGCAATTTCACACCCACATTTACAAAAGTACAGAAAAAGTGGCTTCAGTTCCCACAGAAACTGGGGGTACAGCCAGAGCTACTTGGGTCCAGGAGGGTGTCCTGGACCCAAGAAGCACTAGACATAGCAAGTTTTGGGGGCACAACACAAGCTTCTTATGGATGCCAACACCACAGTCTGAATGGTTAGCAGAGAGCAAGGTCTGGCCACAGGAGATGCCAAACAGTTCTTTCCAGCTTTCAAAATAGGGTGCTTCAGCAAATGTGGCTGGGGAGATAACGCTAGATGAACTACAGCGGTGGCTGCAAAACAGTTTAAAGCTGAGCCAAAATGCATGCCCCAGCTATGACAGGACAGCACGGAAGCCACAGGATGTATAGCTATTCCAAAATCATTGCAGATGTCAAGGAAAGCAGAGAGACCTTGGTTTTCCCAAAGTGTTGATGGTTTTCCCAGTGCGACAGACACAGCTTGACCTGGAGTTGTGACCAGGTTTGTACCCGTCTCCCTTTCTAACTTAACCTTCACCCATTTGAACTCACTCAGAGAAACTGACAAAGACTATGACAAATCCCTTTTTTTTTCTCATTAAACTTTGTTTTTAATGGGTCTCAAAATTCTGTGACAGATTTTTGGTCAAGTTGTTTCCATTAAAAAGTACTGATTTTAAAAACTAATAACTTAAACTGCCACACACACACACACACACACACACACACACACACAAAATGGTCCACAAAATATTTCCCTTTCCTTCTGAAGGTTTTAGGATGCATTATTATCATTAACCAGTCTTTTACTATTGAACTAAAATGGCCAATTGAGACAAACTCTTCCACCACTGATTAAGACTGGGGGGGGGCAGGTACTGGGGATAATATTCATTTAGCCTTCTGAGCTTTCTGGGCAGACTTGGTAACCTTGCCAACTCCTTCCTGTCCACTGCTTTGATGACACCCACAGCGACAGTCTGCCTCATATCACGAACAGCAAAACGACCCAGAGGAGGGTAGTCAGAAAAGCTCTCAACACACATGGGCTTGCCAGGCACCATATCAACGATGGCAGCATCACCAGATTAAGAACTTGGGGCCATCTTCCAGCTTTTCCCAGAAGGACAATCAATCTTCTCCTTCATCTCAGCGAACTTGCAAGCAATGTGGGCTGTATGACAATCCAGCACAGGTGCGTAACCAGCACTGATCTGACCTGGATAGCTCAGGATAATCACCTGAGCTGTGAAGCCAGCTGCTTCCATTGCTGGGTCATTTCTGCTGTCACCAGCCACATTGCCACCACAAACATCTTTGACAGACACGTTCTTGACATTGAAGCCCACATTGTCACCAGGAAGATCTTCGCTGAGAGCTTCGTGGTGCATTTCAACAGACTTAACTTCAGTTGTAGCATTGACTGGAGCGAATGTGACTACCATACCAGGCTTGAGAACACCAGTCTCAACTCGGCCACAGGGACAGTACCAATACCTCCAATCTTGTAAACATCTTGGAGATGACAAAAATGGGACCATTCTACATGGAGGTTGGCTACGATTAAGAAGCTCTACAATGACCTAAAATCGTTGCTTGAAAAGCATTCAGGTCTCACCAAGCACCCACAGGCAACATTACCTAGTTCTGATCTTTAAACAGTTGCCAACTGCCCCGCTAAGAAACCTCAGTCCACTCAGAATCATGGCCAGTCACTAGCAACACCTCAATAGAAAAGACAGAAAAGGGAAAAGCAGATAGAAAAGGGAAAAGCAGCTTTAAGCCGTCAATACAGCCTCTATCACACCTCAGACACATATTACATGCCCCGTTCACACGTGTCCGAGTAAGAACTGGCCAACTGGCCTCCAATTGCACAAAGATGCAAACTGTACACATAAATATACTTGGATTCGATCCAGGATTTTGGTAGGCATCAGTCTTTCCCTATGGAGTCAGCATTCCCAGAGGAGATCCTCCACTTTCTGGCACTGCTTGTAGAAGTGAAGTGAAACATCATGGCCCTCTGGTGACATCAGAAATGCTGCTGAGAAACACCATCTGCACTTCTATGTTCATAGCGGCACTATTCACAATAGCCAGAATCTGGAAGAACCTCAGTGCCCAAGAACAGACGATGGCAGGATAAACTACGGCACAGCATAAACTATGGCACATCTACACAATGGAACAGACTATGAACAGACTATGGCAGGATAAACTATGGCACATATACACAATGGAATACTATGCAGCTGTTAGAAAACGAAGTTATGAAATTTACCTATAAATGAATGAACATGGAGAGTATCATGTTGAGTGAAATGAGTCGGAAGGAAAAGGACAGATATAGAATGACTGCATTTATTTGCGGGATATGAAAAAAAAAAGCATGAGACTAATTTCTTTGAAATTTATCTAGGCAAAATTGGGGCCAGGAGGACTTGTTAGTGGTTGGAATCTACCACAGATATATGGGGACAGAGGTTAGGTAAGACAGAAGGGATCACTGTGCTAATAATTGTTGGAAATGGTAATGCCAGAATAGAACTAAGCATTGTGCGTAGGTAAAGGGATATACATGATAACCCAGATGGATGTATTGCAAGACACAATGTGTAAGGGGCCAGAGTGATAGTCCAGCGGGTAGGGCATTTGCCTTGTATGCAGCCGACCCAGGTTCGATCCCCCACATCCCATATGGTCTTGAGCACTGCCAGGAGTAATTCCTGAGTGCAGAGCCAGGTGTAACCCCTGAGCATTGCCAGGTGTGACCCAAAAAACAAAAAAGAAAACCACAATGTGTAAGAGAAGGGGGTGGGAGGGAGGAGAGAGAGGAAGAGAGAGGGGGGGAGTGCTGCAAGTCTCTATAATGTGAGAGAAGGGAGACAGGGAGAGAGGGGGGGAGAGGGGGCAGAGAGGGGGGAGAGAGGGGCAGAGAGGGGCAGAGAGGGGGCAGAGAGGGGCAGAGAGGGGGCAGAGAGGGGGCAGAGAGGGGGCAGAGAGGGGGCAGAGAGGGGGCAGAGAGGGGGCAGAGAGGGGGCAGAGAGGGGGGCAGAGAGGGGGCAGAGGGGGCGAGGATGAAGGAGGAGGAAAAAAAGGAAAAGTGGCTGCCATAGAAGCAGGCTGGAGGAGGGAATCAGGGGACATTGGTGGTGGGAAATATACACTGGTGGAGGGATAGTTGCTACAATACTGTATGACTGAAACCCAATCAGGAACAGCTTTGTAATTGTATATCTCAAGGTGGTATAATAAAATGGAAGGAAGGAAGGAAGGAAGGAAGGAAGGAAGGAAGGAAGGAAGGGAGGGAGGGAGGGAGGGAGGGAGGGAGGGAGGGAGGGAGGGAGGGAGGGAGGGAGAGGGAGGAAAAGGAGGGAGGGAGGGAGGGAGGGAGGAAGGGAGGGAGGAAGGGAGGAAGGACAAAAGAGAGAGAAGAAACAGAAAAGCTGCTGAAATCACCCGAAATCTGGGTTGCCAGTGCGAAACTGGAGGCAGAAAGACTGTATGAGTTACTGTATAGCTGTGTAAACCTGGGGTACCACCTTGTCTTTGAGGCCCACCTGTGTGTAGAGCTACACAAATGCAGTCACTGTACTACTGATTATCAAGTTAACATTTACCAGCCCTGTGTAGCCACAGGTGCCAACATGTAAGGTTTCAGACACCTTTTGGGAAGTCTCGTTTGCCTCTTGGCTCTTCACTCAAATTGTGATTGTTAATTTCATTTGCTGTTAAGTGCCAATTCCTGCCAATCTGACCTGGTTTCTACCTAGTTATATGAAATTGTATCATTATCCTGCAACGAATGATCTGCGATGAAACTACAGAAAAGCAAGACAAAGAGCACTGGACTTGGGAATCAAACATCCTGTGTTCTAGTGCCAGGGCTGGCTGTGTAAACTGGCCTGGATGACCAAGCAGGCTTTCATCCTTGCAAACACCCACGTGCCCGTGACACAGTGGGAAGTACACAGCGAGCTTACACCGGAACTCAAGCACTTCTGCCCAAAGCGTGCTGCTACTTCTAACCCGACACACATACAGAATTGGAACCAGAAACAGAGCCTCGGCCTCTGTGGCCTAATAATCTCAAGTTCACATAACCATAAAGCATTTGAAGTGGGTGATGTGCTATCAATGGAAAAGACATAGTTCTGAGGAAGACTCACTTCAAAGACAGAAAAATACAGAGATATCACACAAGCTGTGGTTTAGGAAGACGAGAAAAAATACAGATATCACACAAACTGTGGTTTATTTGATGACAGTTGGAAAACAGTATTTTAGTATTTAAAATGATGCAGGGGCTGGAGCGATAGCACAGTGGGTAGGGCATTTGCGTTACACACGGCCGACCGGGTTCAATGCCCAGCATTCCATATGGTCCCCTGAGCACCGCCAGGAGTAATTTCTGAGCACAGAGCCAGGAGTAACCCCAGAGCACTGCCGGGTGTGACCCCCCCCACCAAAAAAAAATGATGCAGTCTGTTTCCCTTGGCTTTTTGAAGCTTGAAACATCATGGTGGCTTGCATTGTTTCTAAGGGATAGTCTAGACTTGCTGGCCTGAATGGTTGAGAAACTGCAGCTGGAGAAGGAAAAGGTTCCACCCAGACTGGAACACAAGTGTCTGGCAGAAAGATGGCCTCAGGGCCCTGGAGGTGAGACTCTTGAAGAGAACCAAGGGCCTGGACTTGAGACAGCTGCAGTGTTCCTGGCCCAGCCCTGGGCCCAAAGGGGCTCTGTCCACCCCACCTTTCCCATTACCCGTCCAGCAGCTCTCAGAGGGTCAGGTCTCTAAGGTCAGGTCAGCCTGAGAGCACAATCAGATAACATTGGGGGTACTGGCACTCTCCCCCTTTAACTGTCCCAGCACAGATGGAGATGGACAGTGAGAGGCTGGGGTGCAGGGGCACTAGCAAGGTGAGGAGGGATGGCCCCTTTCTCCACCCAGGGATGAGGGGTTTCAGCCAGGCAAAAGGGACCATGCAACACTGGGGATGTGCTTTATTCCGAAATGTCTCTACAGAGGCTCGTCTGGAGATGAACTGCATTTTTTGTACATATCTAGTCAAAGGTAAGAGTTCCGACTTTAAAAGAAATCTAACTGAGAGTCTAGCATGAGGCAGGTCTATGAAGCATTACAAGGAATAAGGGTCCTCGAAAGTGCCAGATCAGAGTCTCTGAGGAGAGCCCCAGGCTGCAGGGAAACTACTGTGAAGAAGGGGGACTAGCATTAACTTGTTCCAAAGATCTGAGTCTGGGGGTCAGAGAGATAGCACAGTGGGTAGGAGTTTGCCTTGTAAAGGGCTGGTTCCATCTCCTCCTTCCCATCTGATCCCCCAGCATCGCCAGTAATGATTCCTGAGTGCAGAACCAGGAGTAACCCCTGAGCACTGCTCAAAACAAACAAACAAAAAAAAAAAAGATCCAAGTCTGAGTTCACAGTGAGGCAAGGAGGACAGTTAAAAGACTCAAGCTTGAGGGGGCCGGAGCGATAGTCCAGCGGGTAGGGTGTTTGCCTTGCACACGGCCAGCCTGTGCTGGCCCGGGTTCGATCCCCAGCATCCCATATGGACCCCTGAGCACCGCCAGGAGTAATTCCTGAGTGCAGAGCCAGGAATAACCCCTGAGCATCGCCAGGTGTGACCCAAAAAGCAAAAAAAAAAAAAAAGAAGAAGAAGAAGAAGAAGATTCAAGCTTGGGAGGCGAGAAACATCATAAATAGGAGCTTAAAGAGGAGCCTTAAAGAGGAGCTCAGCGGCTGTGCCGCCCATTTCGGCCCGGGTTCAATCCCGGCATCCCATACGGTCCCCGAGCACAGCCAGAAGTAATTCCTGAGTGCAGAGCCAGGAGAAACCCCTGAGCATTACCGGGTATGACCCAAAAAAGGCCAAAAAAAAAAAAAGAGAGAGAGAGAGAGAAAGAATCAAGCTACTAACCAAGAAGAGTCAGACCAAGTAGTGCCCCTGAGGCTGGGGTGGGCAGGCCAGGACCAGGCCAGCAGCAGTCACTGCTCAGCTTAAACAGCTTTAACTGTTGGGCAATTAGCAGCCACTGCCCCTTGCTCCTGGCTTAAATCCCAAGGCCTTGAATTTAAAGTTTCAGTCCCTCCAAGACAACATCTCAAGTGTGCCTCCCGGGGTGGGGGGCCAACCTGTACCGGAGACCCATGGTGGTGGCATGCACCCAGGCCCGCCAGCATCCAGAGCCCTTCCACAGGCCTTTCCATATACCACACCCAGCTCCCTGGCACCTGGCAGCAACTCTGGCCTCAGAAGCACTTAACCACTTACTGACTCAGTCGCCGTTATCTGAGAAACACAAGCATTGTGCGCACTTGAGTGACCAAGATGCCAAAAGGCTCTGAGACTCGGCAACAGCTTCCAAGGGGAGTTGCTTCACATCAGCAATTATTTCTTCATACTAGTTTTTCCTGTTATTCCAAGAAGTTCTGCAAACAGCTCCAGAGCAGGCTCCAGGGGCCAGCTGTGTAAAACTCCATTAATTCCAAACAATTACTATGGCTTCCTCATGAAGATACCTCCTGCCTGTGGTTTAAATTCCCAATGCACACTTCCGTGCCATGCGTGTAGTGAAAGGATAAACAAGCAAACAAACAGAACCAAAGAAGCTTCCTGCCAGAAGCCCAGCAGGAGTTCAGCACAGCCACGGAGCCTCAGACATGTGGCTGTTTCTCTACACTCAGGGTCGCCTCATCACTGGCTCAGGTCAGTGTCACAGGCAATGGTCCAAATACCATGATGACGGAAAGTGTTTTCTGCCTAGCTGTGTTTACGTCAGTGACAGCGCCAAAAAGCAGTTTTTCCCTGTAAAACCTTAGACTCTGTATTGTTTTCCTTGATACCCACTCCACACACAGAACCCACCCCCACCACACACACAATAACAACTGCTGCACAGCCTGCTGTCAAGCCAAGAAGTCCAAAGGCAACCAACCAGGCTAGTTTAACAGAACTCCGGAAAGGAGCAGGAGCTTCCTTAAAGTTTCCATTAACATAAATATCTGATAGCACATTCAAAGCCTTAGGGGCTGTCCCTCTGATGACTGACCCCACCCACACAGCCTAGACCAAATTCAGACTTACTTTAATCAGATTGGGAGGAGGGGGCTCTCTCTCCCCCCTTCTCCCCCCCTCCCCGAGAAAACCCCCTCCGGTTTTCTGCTTTCTATACATCCAGTGCTGGGGCCTCTCTCTCTCTCAACTGTTTCTGCTTTCTACACATCCAGTGTCGGGGCCGTGAGAACAAGGGCACCACAGTCCTTCCAAGTTATCTTTACTACTGGGTAATTGCCTGGACTTTCCAAAGCAGGGAATTCTAGTGGGGGGTGTGGGGTCTGGCCTTAGAGGCAGGAGACATTGGGCTCAGTGGAGGAAGGGGGGAGCAATCCCCACAGAGTGGGGTTCTGGTTAACTAAGATACCCACAGCTGAGCCAAGAAAACCCAGGGCAAGCCAGACAGCAAAATCCTTGGGGGCAGAGATACCCCTACTAAGCAGCTGGCTTCAAGGTAGATGCTAGAACAGAAACTCTATGCAGTGTTGCCTGTGGCTCTATCAACACACCTTCAAATTACTTATTTCAAATTACTTATGAAATTAGGGACCTTTGCTTTGGGTAACAATTGAGAGGCAGAGAAAAAGTTTTGTGGTGGTGCATTCTCTCCCCCCTTTTCATCTTTGAGATTATGTAACTTCCCTCCCGAGGGGCTAATTGCACAATTATATACAATTAAAATCTTTCCCCAAACTCCTTATCAAGAATAAATATACTCTAAAGATATGGGTATACCTTAGCGACACAAGGGTTCAGTTATCTCAAGTAAAAGCTTGATTCCAGAGATATTAAGTTTTCCATCTTCACAAACAAGAATGTCTCAAAGGACAGAGCCAGTGCTGGTCCAGCTCAGACTGTTTCCCTGAAAGCGAAGAGAAAAGTCAGCGCTTCTCTGGACCCTGCCCACCCACTTCACCGCAGGGTCCAGAGCCAGACTCCGACATACCTCCCGGGATTTAAAACCCAGCACGAGAGCGAGCTGCAAGCAGCCTCCCCAGCTCACTTGCTAGCTGCCAGTAGTGGAGGGCCCGGAGCCAAGCCGGGGAGGCTACTGGAGGATTTAACCATTGAACTTTATTTCCTGGAGCGGGTCTGGTGCCGAAACAACCAAGGCATGTCTTGACTATCACGCTCGCTGGGCAAACGACCCCAGAATCTGTAGGGTCGCTTTCTCACTGCGAGGGGCACGTGACATCTGGGCGTCTTTAAACCCAGAAAGCAGAAACTGATGTGTTTTGTGTTTTTAAAGGTGGTCTCGGGCCATCATATAGTACAGCAAGCAGGTAAGACCCTGGCCAATGCACGCAGCAGTCGCCCCAAGTTCAATCCCAGACACACCATATGGTTCCCCTGAGCCAGGAGTGATCCCAGAGCGCAGAGCCAGGAGAAAGCTCTGAGCCCCATCGGGTGTGACCCAGGCAAACCAAAAAAGGGAAATTTTAAAAAGCTGGTCCGTGTTGCGGACAGGAGTGTGTAGGAGTGTGTCTGCCCCGTCGAAGCCATCCTCGGACGAAGAGAACAGGGGCAGGTGGTCCAGCCCGAACGGGGTTTGGGGGTGGGGGGGGTGCTAGAGGGGACGGGCTTCGCAGAAGTCCACTCGGCGCGCCTTGCTTTGCTCCCCGCCTGCGTTCTGGGCTTAAGTCTAAAGGGCACCTACCCCGCGCCCTCCAGCTCCTGGCTCTAAGCCCCAGCTAGTCGGACTTAGGGTCCCCGCAGAGAGCAACTTTCATGCCCAGAGAAGGACCGGCTCGCAGTCACCAGTGCCCGAGCAGTTTCCGAGAGACGCACCGCACACTCGCTTGACAATCCACGGTTTAGAGTTGGAGTCCAGGCCAAATCCGGGCACAGGGTCCGTCTCCGTCCTCTCCTCAGAGCCCCGGGCTTGGGCATCTGGCCTGCGCCGCGCCCCTTCGCCCCCATCAGATCCAGACCCCCACATGGCTGCGTCTCCAACTGCGCCTCCGGAAACCGCCGCGTTCGAACCTGCGCTCGGAGGCCGGCGCGGGTGTGCGTGAGCCCGGGGGGCCACAAGGGCCAGCCCGGGAGCCCGCGGGCAAGCGCGGCCGGCGGGGCACCGTTGGGGCGGGGACGCAGCCGCAGCCCCGCGTCGGTCGCGCCCGGAGACGGACCCGCGGGGCAGCAGCACCCCGACAGCCGGGCTCTCCCCGTCCGAGCGCCCAGGTAAAGCCCGGCGCCCCCCTTCCGAGCGCCCCGCCGCGTCTGGGGGAGCGGACTGTGGGCGGAAGGGAACGGGAGCACCGGCTCCCCCGCACCTGTCCGCATCTCCCCGTGCTTCCACCCGGTTCCGCGAAACTTTTCACAGCTCCGGACTAGGGCAGACTCTCCTGGGTCCGCCAGAGGGCTGAGCTGACTGGAGCCTGAGGCAGCCACAGCCTCGCACCTTTGCATCAGGTGTGTGCTTGGAGGCCCGCGGGGCGCGGACTCACCTGGGCGGCTCAGGAGAAGGAAGGCAGGTCCCGAGGGGGCGCGGGCAGCTCCCGGCAGGAGCGGGGCAGCTAGTCGAGCCCCCAGCAGCGGCGCCGAGTGAGCCGTGCTGCCGCCGCCCCTCCGTTCTTATCCCGCCTGGCCACGCCCCCCGCCAGCGACCGCCCCGCCCCCGTCCCTCCGCCAGGCCTCCCCGGGGAGCGCGGGCAGGGAGGGGCGGAGCCAGACCCCGTGGGCTGCTTCCGCCGTGGCGCAGACGGCGGGGCCGGGCGAGACGCGCCCTCTGATTGGCTCCGCCGGTGAATGGTTGCCGGGAGACGAGTAAATCTTCCGCGGCCGGAGGGGCGGGGCGCCCCCAGCCCGTCGCAGTGCGCAGGCGCAATAGAGAGAGCGGCTGAGCCTACACCCCTTCGCTAACTTGCGAGAAGCTGGGGTTCCGTCTCTTTTCTCCGCGGCTTTCTGCCCTTCCCGGTCACCGATCGCCCCTCTCCGCCTCCCATCACCCCTCCCCACCCCAGTCCACTCCTTCGCTGTCCTGGGAGAACTTTGTGGGCAACTTCGCGTTCTCGGTCCGTGCAGGAGGAGTTAGTGAAAAAAGCCACGCTTAAGTCCCCTTCGGAAAAGATACCTAAAGACACACAGTGTATGATTGGTGAGAATGCGGGGGTGGGGGGCGGAAATTAAGGAGAGAAGAGAAGGCTGCTGCGGGGAGGACCGGCGGGGCTACAGTGCCTGCAGGCACCACCTGTGCGCAGTTAGCAGGACCCAGGGCTCCACACGACCCGCAACGCGACCGTACCGCCCTCCTGCCGGAGTCGCCAGCTCTCTGGGTGTTCCTCAGCATGCTGGCGGGGCCTGCATCCCGTTCATTGCGAGCAAGCGGCTTAGAGAGCAGGTTCCATGATTGCCCTGCGCTGAGCTCTAGGCTCGCTTACCTGTGGGACCAGTAACCAGTCTCCCACAGCGCCTGATACAAAGCAGGTGGGTGAATGCTTACATGGATAATAGCTTGTTACTTCTTTTGGACGTTTTTTGGCTGCTGGGGGCGGGGTGGGGTGTGGATTACTCTCCAGACACAATATCTACCCACCACACCCCCACACACACACACACACACACACACACACACACACACCCCCATTGCATCCTGCCTAAAGTGGTTTTCAGTGACTACCAGGAGGTAGAACCTTCGATATGTCTTTCCTGTAGGGTAAGGAGCTCCCAGATCATGACAGGGAAATGACTATCCGCGCATCTGTAAGGATAGCCACAGTGATTGTTCGTCAACATGAAATATATGGTTGGGTTTTATGTTTAGTTTTGAAGAATTAAGTTAGCATATAGAATTAACATGCAGGCTTATGTTTTATTTTTTACACATGCACATGGCCATGTAACTCAAATCAAGGTGCAGAACCGCTTTCTATTCAGTATCCCACAGGGGTGCGGCAGTATTCTCACCTCTGATACCATAGATTAGTTTTATTTATTTATTTATTTATTTATTTTGCTTTTTTGGGCCACACCCAGCAATGCTCAGGGGTTTCTCCTGGCTCTGCACTCGGGAATTACTCCTGGCGGTGCTCGGGGACCATATGGGATGCCGGGGATCGAACCTGGGCCGGCATGAGCCAGCCGCGTGCAAGGCAAACGCCCTGCCCGCTGGGCTATTGCTCCGGCCCCGTAGATTAGTTTTAGAGTGTTCAAATGACACGGATGAAATACAGAGTATGTGCAGTTTGGGACCTGGCTTAACTGTGTGTCTATGAATTTCCTCCATAGTGTTGCGTGTCCTAATGGTTTGTTTTCCATCACTGTGCATCAGTTCATTATACAGGTATCCAACCAGTGGTATATTACTACTGTTGGTGAATGTTTGGCCTGCATCACTTTCACCTATCTGTGAAGTAGATGCTGTAAACCTCTCCCTCTCCCCTGTCTTATTAGGGCATACTTGGACGACATTGTACATATTTAAGATGCACAGCATATTGTTTCAATACACTTATGTTGTGAAATGATATGACACAGTCAATCTTATTAACATATCTATGACCTCACACAGTTGCCTGTGATTGTGTGTATGTGATAAGAACACTTAGTGCGTGGGAGGACCATGTGGTGCCAGAGACCAAACGTGGCCCTCTCACATGTAGGCATGCATTCCAGCCCTTTGAGCTCTCTCTATCCCATGATGAGAACACTTAGAATCAACCCTCAGTAAATTACAAGTATTAATACAGAATAACAACTATATTCACCATGCTTTAAATCAGAGTGAGGGAACTGTTTGATATCTCTCACCTGGAACTTTATACCCTCTGAGCTACGAACCACCTTACCCATGCATTTTAGGGGATATAGAATCCATTTGTAGTGTTTATACTCAGGGTTGGAATTGAAGAGCCAAAAAGTGTACGTAGACCAAGCTTTAAATATATTGTCAAGCAGTTTTCCCAAAGATATAATCATTTATATTTCTACCAGTGAAATGAGATTTACATTTTCTCAGTGTTAGTGGTGCTGGTCTTGTTAAAGTAAAATGAGTATATTTCATTGTAAGTTAAATTGCACTTTCTGATAAGAGTGATATGGAACAACTTTTCATATGCTTATTTGTTTTATTTATTTATTTATTTGTTTATTTATTTATTTGTTGCTTTTTGGGGGACACCCAGCAATGCTCAGGGGTTACTCCTGGCTCTTTGCTCAGGAATTACTCCTGGCGGTGCTCGGGGACCATATGGGATGCCGGGGATCAAGCCTGGGTCGGCTGCGTGCAAGGCAAATGCCTTCCCTGCTATGCTATTGCTCCGGCCTCCATATGCCTTTTTAACAAAATTTCTAAACCTCTCTCACCTGATGTCCATAGTTATGTCTTAGCCAACTCTAAAACATCTTTATAGCATAATGGGCCAGAGCGATAGCCCACCAGGTAGGGCGTTTGCCTTGCAGGCTGCCGCCCATGGCTGCCAGGGTTCGATCCCGTCATCCCATATGGTCCTCCGAGCACCGCCAGGAGTAATTCCTGAGTGCAGAGCCAGGAGAAACCCCTGAGCATTGCTGGGGATGACCCAAAAAGCAAGCATGCAAATAAATAGATAAATAGATAAATAGATAAATAAAAGCATCTTTATAGCATATAAGTACTTATAAAAGGATATTTTTTTTGTCCAGTGTGTGTTTTACAGACATCTTCTACCCAAGTCAGTGACTTTCCTTTTTGTTCTTCAATGTTATCTCCTGATGAACAGAAACCTTAATTTAAAAATACTATAGTTCATTCATCTTACCTTCTACCACTGGAACCTGTGACCATGAAAATCATCTCCTCTGTGTTCTTCCAGAAACTTGCTTGTTTAAGATTCACATTTAGGTCTGTACTAATCTAAAAATTAAAAAATTTTGGGCAGTTTGGGGCCTTTTTTTTCCCGTATGACTATTCAAATTGGTCCTCATAATTGGTGCTTTTGTTAATGATTATTTTATTTTTAATTAATGATTATTTGTTGAATAAAAGTTTAGTTCAGAAAACAAAGTGCCTGGTTACTTAAAATTCAGACTGTCCCCAAAAATAAGGACATATGATCATGATTTTTTTAAAAATCAACACAGATTACACAGGTCAATTACACAGATTACTCAGATTACACAGGTCTTGGACCACTGCTGGATTTTTTTGTTATTGTTATAGAATCTCATGGATTCCATCAACACTGGGTAGTACAATGGCAGAAATTCTTGCCTACAAATTGATCTAGTAGAGTTTGATTCCTCCTTTGCTTATGTGAAATTTTGTTGAGCTTCATGATGATTAGGTAATTTTGTGAGAGGAAGGAGAAAATGACCAAAAGTCAAAAAGTAAATTTTTTACTTACTTAATGATTATTTTTAATTAATGATTATTAATTATTAATTAATGTGTTAATAATTATTGGGGGTCCTCATATAACTGGAACTGGACAGAATCTCTAGAAGTCACCAGATAGTGCCCCTTGCATATGGAGCCAGATACCAGCACTGTTGTAGAGAGATTACAGGCTGCTCTTCCTCCCCAGATTCCATCCTGTGCTGGATCACATCCAATCAGAAGGACTTAAAGACCTTTGTATTCTGAGTGGTTCGCTTGAGCAATGCCTGGTAAAGCTGTGGAAAGGAGCCCTGAGGAGAAAAAACTGTCTTTTTTTTTGGGGGGTCCACACCCAGCAATGCTCAGGGGTTACTTCTGGCTCTGCACTCAGGAATTACTCCTGGCAATGCTCAGGGGAACATATGGGATGCCAGGGATAGAACCCGGTCAGTCAAGTGCAAGGCAAACACCCTACCCACTGTGCTATTGCTCTATTCCCAAGAAAAACATCTTACAAATGCAGATGAACCCCCCCATATAGCAATACCCCAGGACAAGTTTAAACTCAACAGAATATTACTTTAAATATTCAGAGAGGCAAATGATACCATCAGTCCTTTTCTGTGAGGTAAGAAAAAACACCTGAATAGGACTTAGTTATCCAACTTTATATGTTTAAGTCTTGAGTGTTTATTTCCAAGCAGAGCACCACAATAGAGATTTATTAGAATACCCTCTTCTAGGACTGGAGCGATAGTACAGCAGGAAGGGCACTTGCCTTTCACATAGCTAACCTGGGTTTGATCCCCAGCACCATGTATGGTCCGTTGAGACAATTAGAAGTGATCCTAAATACAGAGCCAGGAGTAAGTCCTGAGCACTGCTGATTAGGCCCCCAACTAAAACAATAAAAACCCTCTGAATATGGTTCTAAGAATGAGTTTCCAATGCACACCACCACCACATATATATATATATATATATATATACACACACACATATATATATATATATATATTTATATATATTCAGAGAGAAAGTGGACAAACCCAAGAAATGAGGCTAACAGTCTTCACAAACTGAACAAACCTGTGTCTCTAGCTCACTATTCAAGAAACAAAGGCTCCCCACAGGCCCTGCAGACCTGTTTTTCAAACCACATTGACATTGTCCACACCCGTCAAGTGTGCATAAGGTGGGTGCAAAGCACAATCTGCCTTTTCTCCTCCCACCTGGAACTATCTGTATAGATCTCCTATCTTTTCAGGCTCCTTTGGGCCAGTGTTTTTCTTGGGTGCTGCAGAAAGAGAAGTGGGTTTGGAGTGAGAAGGGGTAAGGTTTATTTTGAGCCAGGCAAGGAGGCAGGACTTGGACTTGGTGCCCGCAATGGGTGGGGAGAAGGTGTAGGCTGACCCCTGGCCCAGCTCTGGCACCTGGGACAGGCAGACATGCTGGGTTCCAGGCACCACAGGAGGGGTGGGGGGCAGGGAATTGGGATCCGGATAAGCTAGCGGTGCTGGTGCCATTCCCAGAGAAAAGAGAATGTCAAAGATCATTGGAGTCAGTGTGACCCCTCTGGACCAGGGGTCTCGACACCCTTCACACCTCTCTAATGGTATGCTCTGAAGACAGGATGTTGGATGTCATCAGATTGCTAAGTGTTTCCATCCATGGCCCCCTCTCTGAGCCCCAGATGGGAAGGATTGGCAGCCCACCTGCGTCAGGGAGGTGTCTGTAATCAGGTGGTGTGGAGGCTCTTGCCCCATTCACAAAATTGAGCTTGGGCCAACCTCAGCCTTTTCTCAGCTTACAGTCAAGGCAGCTTGGCAGAGCCAATCTGAGTAGGAGGGGAGGTTGTCAAACCCATGTCATAGCAGGCTGCCTTCCCTCCTGGGCCCCAGATTTCTTATCTGATTATTGAACTTTTTAAATCTCCTCACAGGAAGGAGGGATTCCATGAAAGCCTAAATTGTTCACTGATCATTTCCTATCGTACCAATCACTGGTGCACTCCAAACCTGACTTACATTTATATCCCAGGTTACACACCCACGGCTCTGATACCTAAACCTGCGGGCACAGATGCTCAGACCTGTTGGCCAATAGACCCTGCCATTCCCACTCAATTTCTAGGAGGAAGAGGACACCCACCTGCCAGGAACGGCTAACTCTCCCACTGGGTGTGGTTCTAAGGGTCAAGCCTGGGTCTTCTGCTCCTTGTATTTAAACCTTCAGATGCAAGCCAGAAAAGAATAAATGGCACTGGCTGGTTGGCACAGTTATGAGGAAGCCCGTAGGATCAGCAGGCTGGCTAGGAAGCACAGCTCATAGGCTTGCGAGCATGAGCTAGACTTAAAACTTGCTGTGAGCTGGAGAGAGTGCAGTAGGTTGAACATTTGCCTTGCATACAGTCAATTTGCATTCAATCCCTGCTACCCCATATGGTCCCCAGAGCCCCCTAGGAGTGTTCCCTGAGCGCAGAGCCAGGACTATCCCTGAACATAGGCAGGTGTGGCCACAAAAACCAGGGGGTGGTGAAAATAGTGAATTTGGGCGGCTGGAAACATAGTATAGGGGATAGGGCATTGCCTTGCATGAGTGAGGCAGACCCTGGTTCAATCCTCAGCTCCATATGTCCCCCTAAATCTGCCTGGAGTAACCCCTGAGCTCAGACCACGGGGTAAGGCATGAGCATCACTGGGTTTCCCCCTCCTCCAAAAAATGATGCCAAGTGTACCTAGGAGGATGCCAGAAAGCCACTCTAGACAGAGTATGTGGTCACTCAGATTTTCTGCCACCACTATCACTGCAAACCCCTACCCCCTACTCTGTTGATTTATTGGATATTTTGGGTCACCTGATGCTTCCCATCCCAACTAGGTGGATGCTTCCGGTGAGCAGGCCCCAGAGCAGGCTCTCAGCCCGGGGTGTGAGGAAGACTCAGAAGTCAGTTATCTAATGTTCCCAGATTTAATGCTGGGAAGTCAGCCCTACCTTGTGGGGAAGGTGGAGGTAGATGGCTGCCTGCCCTTTACATTCGTTTCCTGAGAGCACTGCTTAAATACCCCATGTTTCCCTGAACCATTTGTGTCCAAGACAGAGCAGGCAGCTTTCTGAATTTTGTGAGGTGGAAGGCCAGAAAAAGGGGTGAGAGTGGAGACCGTCTAGTGGCCTGCCTTGCCAATGCTCTTGGCTCCTGGCTGATGACACTTTTCCTCTTCAGAATTCTTAGAATAGGCAATAGGATGGGATATTTGGAAAAAGAAAGTAGGGCGCAAAGGAAGAATAAAAAGGCTTTGGAAAATGTTCCATGTCAGACCCCAAGTTACCTCCTTGTGGTATTACCCTCCTTGCTGCACTGGGCCTCAGTTTCCCTTTTGTTTTTTTAAAAGCAAAAGGGCCTGCCCTGGCTTATCTCCAGCACCCCAGCAGTAGTGAGGAGGAGGGGTACGGTGTGTGGCTGAACTGCTGGGCACATCCTGGCATTGCTGCTGCTAATGACCGTATCCCACGAGGAGCTCTTGCGAAATAGGCGGATTTAGTGAGAGGGGCGACTGTTTGCCCAGCAGCAGAGAAGTCTATAATTAGACTGTCACAACATCAGCAAAAATACAGGATCAATGTAATCAGAGAAGAAATGGAAAAGAACACGCCATCAGTCAGAGCCTCCAGTGGGGGCCTGTGGTTTGCTCAGCGCTAATGGCCCAGGCAGCTTCAGTGTCCCGCTTGTGGGTGTTGTCTGGAGGAGCCCAGCTGCTTTGAGTCTCCCCTGAATACCTCGGGCACGTGGCTCTCCTCTGCTCTCCTTTCAGCTTCCCCATGGAGGGTCCCAGAAGGCAGGGCTCACATCTGAGCTCCCTGGCGGCGGAAACCGTAGGTGTCTGTGGGAGTGGGGTTTTTGGGGCGGGGGCTGCTTCTCTCAAATGCAGATTCTAGTGCTGGAGAGACCATACAGGAATCAAGGCTGTTACCTTGCATGTGGCTACCTCTGAATTGATCGCGAGTGCTGCACATGGTCCCCAAGAACTGTCAGCTGTGGCCCAGCAGTGGCATTACTTGGAGAGGCCAGATAAAACCCAGAACTGCCCCTGTCTGAGTAGCACCATGTCACTGGGTGGGCCCTGATGCTGAACCTTTGACTGGTTGGGCAAGAATCATTGATTGGAAGGGGGCTCCCTGCCTCCTAGGCACCACTTGAGAGACTCTGTGTGTGTGTGTGTGTGTGTGTGTTGTTCCCTATTATTTGGGGGGTTGGTGGAAGGAGACAGTTTGAGGGGTGTGCACCAGGCTGTGCCCTAGGCTTACTCCTATTCTCAGGGTGGTCCTGGCCATGGTGAGGATCCTGGCCCATGAACCAAATGGGGTGCAGCTAAGTGCTTGCCTTGCATGGGGTCAACTCAGGCTCGATCCCAGCACCTCATATGATTCCCCAGCCCCATTCAGGAGTGATCTCTGAGCGAAGAGCCAGGAATAAGCCCTGAGCACTGCTGGGTATGGCCCAAGCCTACATCAGCCATGTGCAAGGCAAGTGCCTTCCTTGTTTTAATTATCTCTGTGACCTTTAAGTGAACATTAAGCTAAAATGCAAGATTCCTGGGTCCCATCTTGGGCCCAGCTGAATCAAGACTGCGGGAGAGGAGTGCATATCACCACATCACTGATGACTGATGACTGTGTCACCCTGAACTGAGTCACCTTGAAGGGGTCTCCCCCTCCCCACCCCACCCCACCCCACCCACCAGCTCTCACCTTCCTACCTTCCTGCTACACCTCTGCACCTGGCATTGTAAGTGCACTCAGGACAGAACCAAATTCATCCAGGGAAGTCAAGGTTAAAGGATCTTTCCAAAGCCAAGGAATGATAATGGGCCTCTTATTTTCTTTTTAATCATGTTAAGAATTCCAAACTGCAGACGGGTTTATCTTATTAATCCACAGGACATCTGATCTAGGGGCAATGACCAATGTCTAGTTTCTTTCCACCAGAGTAAATCAAGTCTGAGATCTGCCCTGAGGGATCTGAGATTGGGAGCTTTCCTCTGTGCCTGATTCTCCCAGCTAGAAACAACCCAAAGCCCTAAATTCCGCACCTTTATTTCTTAAATCATGTTAAACACATATAACATTTGTTGCTTATATTAGAATTTTTAAAAAATCGTTTTTTTAGAGACCAGAGGGAGACATAAAGAACAAGGCAGGGAGACTGTTAAAGCTTCAGCGTTTCTCCTTTCATGCCTGGCATGCATGTAGACGCTAATACACATATTCTGCTTCCGTAGAGAGGCTTGATAGCAGCTGGAACCTCCCGTGCTGGAAGAGCTTGGGAGAACATTTCCTTGTCACAGAAAGGCCAAGAGTGTAGCTGTGAAGCAGGAAGGGGAGGCCCAGAGCACAGCAGGGACATGAACTGTTTTCACCAGGGGCTTGAAGATGGGAGTCAGGTTAGAGATGTTTTGGAGAGATTTTCTGCAGCAAGGAGAGCTAGGCCTGACAGAAGGAAGGACCACTGTGGTGAAGGGGTTCTGATAGTCTACCCAAGGAAACTGTCCCCCTAGGGAACGCGCTATGCCCTTTCTTCACCCTCCACCTGTGCCTCTGAGTGGTCCAACTCAAGTTGGTTGCACCCCAGGTCAAGGGCCCCCAGATTAGTCACCTTTTAAGGCACAGAATGGGAGATTGGAAGGTAGAAAGATAACTGAGATTTGTCCATCGCTCCCTAGCACACATATGAGTGCAAAACCTGATCTGACTGACTAGAATTGCATGTCTAGATGCGCAGAGCCTCAGTTCTAACTGACTGAAATCCCCTCTGAGACCCTGTGTGCCTCAGGTCAATCTCTGCTGAGCCCCCATGTAGCCATCACTGTGGCTCAAGTCCACAGCACTGTGGACAAGAGGACAGAGGACACAACCTCCCATGATCAAGCAATTAGGAGCTAACAGCCTGCAGCGCCCAGGTGCCCTATGGAGGAGGGCACCGGGAAGGAGAGTGTGTTCCCTTGAGGCAGGAGGAATTAACCCCTAGACATCCCAATGCTCATTAGTTTATGAGCATTGGAGCACCAATGCTCATAAACTAATGGACAACAAAATGGCCCACGCTAATAATAGTGATTTATTGATGATAAAGCAGTAGCACCAGCCAATAGTAATAGACATCAATTCACTGAGGCAGCATTTACTACTCTTGGTGGTGGTATTCTAAGTACTTTCTAGGTATTTTCACTTTAATCTCCACAAAGCTGCCTAATATAGGTCATGGCATTATCTCCATTTTGTAAATGAAGAAACTAGACCTGGTTGTAGTGCCTGAAAGAGGCCACTAGGATCAGAACCCAGACAGTTTGTTCAGAAGCTCATTTTGTCAGCATTTCAGCTCTACTCCAGTGAGCCCAGGAGCAGCTTATTTTATTACTATTACTTGTATCACTTGTATCACTTGTCTTCCGTTGTTCATCGATTTGCTCAAGTGGGCACCAGTAACGTCTCCATTCGTTGGGAATGAAATCCATTATTGTTACGTTCTTGGCATATCGAATACACCATGGGTAGCTTGCCAGGCTCTGCCATGGCTCTGGGTTCACCCAAGGAGGCCCAGTCCTTTTCTATGTCAGACCATCAACCATCCAGGGCCCATGGGGCAGAGCCCTGGGTGTGGACTAAGCCTGTCTCCTGTCTGCCACCTGCCTATGCAGTTGGGCACTGCAGCCACACCTGCAACACCTCAAGTGTTCTTTAGTGATCAAATAACAAAGTAAATTAGAAAACACAGAAAAAGGGCCAAAGAGATAGTATAGCGGGTAGGGAGCTTGCTTTGCATGCAGCCAACTGAGATTTGATTGCTGGAAACCTATTTAGACCCTCAAATTCCGCTAGGAGTGATCCCTGAGCGTGGAGTCAGGGGTAAGCCCTGAGCACTGCCAGGTGCAACCCCTCCCCACCCCCACAAAAAAAAAAGTATACAGAGGGGATATATGAAGGGTTCAAAAGTGAAATTAAATAAATTGTGAAATAAAATATTTATCTAAAATATTTAAATTCAGTATTTAAAATTAAATATTTAATTAAATAAAATTAAATAAAAGTGAAATTTTATAATAATTACTATTGCTATTATTATCATTATTATTTGCTGGTGTAATTTGGGGGGAATACCTAGTTGTACTCACGGGTCACTCCAGGAATATTTGGGACACCATGAAGTGCTGGACTAGAACCTAGGCCTCCTTCTTGCAATGCACACACGCCCTTTGAGATATCTACTCACCAAATTGTTTCATTTCGTTTTTGTTATGGGGGATTGGGGCTATCCCTCATATGGGATTGTGCTAAGGGCTTATTCTTGACTCTGTGCTCAGGAATCTCCTGGTGGTGCTCAGAACCAGGGATCTAAATGAGATGGTCCAGGGGCTGGAGCAATAGCACTCTGGGTAGGGTGTTTGCCTTGCATGTGGCTGACCCAGGTTTAATCCCGGCATCCCCATATGGTCCCCTGAGCACCGCCAGGAAGTAAATCCTGAGTGCAGAGCCAGGAGTAACCCCTGAGCATTGCTGGGTGTGACCCAAAAAGCAAAATAAAAAACAAATGAATGAGCGAGCGAGCGAACGAATGAATGAATAAAGATAAATGGGATGGTCCAAATGCAACAAGTGCCTTATTCCCATCCCCCAGAACTGTTTTTGGTAATAATGCTAAGTCATATTTACCTTCTGAAGGCTTCTTCTTGCACTTGTGTATAGTAAAGAGTTTAGATATTGGGTGATGTCTAAGGATGTGGCTTTGACATTGGTGGAAGGTATGTCAGTGTTCTTGGACTTCACAGTACAGGCCTCAGAGTCAGCAGCAGCAGCTCAGAAAATGCAACTCTGTGCAAATTGAGGCACAAAAAAGCCACATCCTGAATTCTGTTCGATATGGACTGGGATGTTTTTTCTTTTCCCTACATCACTGTTACAACCAAATGATGATGTTATCTGAGGATCTCTTGCATAGTGAATACTAATGGATATAACTCACACATACAAATCTCCTTGATAATGCCTTCAAGGGGGTCCTGGGGGATCCTGTAAAGGGGTCTTAAAAGACAACATATTTGAGAATCATCATGGCACTGCCATTATCCTACAGGGCTCCAGAGGGAGAGACTCACTGCACTGTAGATAAAATATACTATCACTAATTTTTTTTGGACCACACCTAGTGTGCTCAGGACTTACTCCTGGCTCTGCAGTCAGGAATTACTCCTGGCACTGCTTGAGGGACCATATAGGATGCCAGAGATCGAACCTGGGTCAGTCACATGTAAGGCAAACACCCTACCTGCTATACTATTGCTCTGGCCCCTATCATGAGTTTTTTTTTTATCTGAATGGGAGGCCACTATAAGGCCCAAAGGAATAAATGGAGGATGTCACCTGGACCTTTTTCTTGGGTTTGGAGAGGTGACTTCTCTGATCTGGCTGGTGCTGGTAGCCCAGCTGGTCTGATCCAGAACCCCCCATTCTACCCACAAAGTCAAGTGAATTCAGGCCAGGGTTTGACGTTTTCCACACCCTCATCGCGATCCCCTTCCCCAAATCTCCCATCCCAATACTGATGTGTGGCAGCAGAAACTCTGCTCTTCCCAAGGGCCTCACTTTCTTTTCTCACATGTTTGGTGCAGATCTCTGCAAGCTGAGGTCATACCAAAGCAAAACTAGGTTTTTATGCATGAAGAGCTTGGGACTAATAATTGCCTGTTTCTGTGTAACCAGCCTAAGATCATCCCAGGCCTGATGCCCACACACTGGACAAAGGGTTGTAACTTGCAACCCTAATCTGAACCAGATTCTCTCAGAGGGTGTAGCCTGGCATCGGAGTACACATTCTGGCTCTAGGACTTAAAAATCATATTTGAGTCGATTTGTTCCTGCCCACATGCTCTTCTCCCTCTTGCCTGCTTGCAGGGCCCCTTGGTGCAGCAAGAGAACAGGAAGTCCCGCCCCACACAAAACCACAGAGGGTCCAGAGATCCAGAGCACACACTTGACTTTTTCCAACTTGCCATGTGCCCTTGGGCAAATGCTTTTGAGCATTGGGGTTTCTGGCCACCACAACAAGGGGTTTATCTCTCAGACCCAGGCCCTTCCAGCCCACTGTCTATATGTCTGGGCAGTGTGTGTGTGTTGTGTGTGGTATGAGGAAGACCACCTTTCTTTTACTGTAGGATGATGCTTGGTCTTGGTTCTGGTGGAACAGACCAGAGTCTGCATGGCAGCTTTCCTCTCTACTAATGATCTAATGCAAAGTAGGTTTTGCATTGTTTTATGATGCAATATCTGTGAGGTGGTGACTGAGCTGATGGCAGTGGAGCAAGTCTCAGAGGAGAGCCCATGTCCCGTCTTCGAGGTGCTAAGATGAGAAAAGCGGGTCCCCCAGGTGCCCTTTTCTGCTGTTCTGGTTTTGTGTTGAGAAGGACACACTGCAGAGTCATGGTATAGTGGTGGAGAATAGAGGCGCCCTGTACCCCCTGTCCCTTCCTACCCCCTGGGCCCCTGTGTTTCTGGGAGAATATGGTGTCTGGCTGAGAGAACATGGTGGAAGCTTTCAGGAAGACTCCCCAGTAGGCTTGGTCACATCTGCTCATGCATCCCCTTTCAGGCTGGTGGGAGCTGCCATGAAGACAGCAGTCAGTGGCTCAAAACATGGGTCAAAGCAGTGCCGGGTAACCGGGTGCACAGCCTTCTGGGAGCTATACCAGGGCAGTTTCCTAGAAATAGGAGGTGCCAATACATAGGGAAAAACAGAAGTGCAATGACTTTTCAAGTACTGGGCCAATAAGCCAAGGCAACAGGATTCTAACCCAAGCAATCTTGCTCCAGAGCTAGCTACAGTTGAACTTTTTAGATTTTTGGGGGTGCTGATGTGGGGAGGGAACACCCTCCAGTCCTCAGGGCTTATTCTGCCACTGCACTCAGGGATCACTTCTGGCAGGTTCAGAACTGTATGGGTGCCAGGGACTGAACTGGGGTCAGCAGCTTGTAAGGCCTGCCCACTGAACTATCTCTTCAGCCTTGCTTTTAAAATGCATAAATGGCAGTGCAGAGAAGTTGAGAAGCCTGCCTTGAGCTCTGTCTGAGTCAGCCCAGGAATCAACCCTTTCCAATGTCCCTTCTGCTACCAGGATAGAGATGGAGCAGAGATGCTGAGGGCTGTCCTCTCATAGCCCTAAAGGCAGAAGCAGTGGGGCTGGAGTGATAGAATCACAGGGAGAGCATTTGCCGTGTACCTGGCCATCTCAGGTTTGACTCCCAGCACCCCCATTTGGTCTGCTAAGCACAGCCAGGAGTGATTTCTAAGTGCCAAGCCAGGAGAAACCCCTGAGCATCACCAGTGTAGCCTCCAAACCAAACAGAGACAGAAACAGCCTATGACTCACTTGGTTTGCCTTTGGTCCTACTCAGCCTCCCTAGGGATCTGGGGGCAGAGTTCTCCACTTTGACTCCTCTCCTGTTTCTCAGAGGCTATCCCAAGGACAGGGGGACATGTAACCCTGACAATAGGGCCCCTCCACTGCTGCTAACTGTGCCCCTGCTTCTCAAAGTCTTTCATTGCTCAAGGCTTGTCCACCCCAGCCCTTCTGGTATAAGAGCCGAGGTGGCAGCGTTTGGCTCCCTCAGCCCCACTGAGGTCCTTAGGTGCCCAGACACAGTCCAGGTGCTCCAAGACTGGCTAAAACTCTCCTCTCACCTCTATCTACAACTGATACCTCATGCCTCAATGGTAAGCATACCTGAATGCTTCTGGACTGTGATTGAAATGATTTTCTTATTGATATGAAAGTGTTGTTACTGAGTAGTGGAGCTGTGCCAGCCCCTCTCACCTGCATATGGGAGAGAATTATCTCAGGGAGGACACCATTTTTCCCATGAGATGGAGTCAGATACCAGATGCTGAGCTTTTTCTGTTTGTCTGCTTTTTGGTTTGGGGGCCACACCCAGCAGTGCGAAGGGTTTATTCCTGGCTCTGCAATCAGGATCGCTCCTGATGGGCTCAGGGGACTATATGGGATGCCTGGGATTGAACGGGGTCACTGCATGCAAGGCAAGTGCCCTACCTGCTGTACTGTCTTCTGGCCCTGGTGCTGGGTTATTATGTGAATAGCTAAAAGTCTTTTAGTGACAGAGAAGGGTAGAGACCAGGACTGATGATCTTCAGGCAAATCCCAGGCCAGGCTGTTGTGATTGGTCAAGGTATGCCCCTGCCCTCTGACCTGTTCTTCATCTGCCTCCTAGAAAAAAATGGGGCCATCCAGAGAGAGCCCCTGTACTTGGTTCCTTCCTCTCTCCATCTATACTGCCAGCCCCCCACACAGGCCCCCCACACTTGTCTAATCCTATGGTCCCATCTATTCATTTTGTTTGCCTATTTTTTGATACAGGGGCCATATCCTGCATCGCTTAGGGGCTGCTCCTGGCTCCATGCCTGGGGGGTCACTCCAGCAGTGCTGGGGGTGGGGTAGTTGTGTATTCAGTGCTGGAAACTGAACCCTGGCTTTCTGCGTGCAAAGCCTGCACTCAGCCCTCTGAGTTCTCTCCAGACACCCCATCCATTCGGATAGGCCGACTTCACCAGCTCACATATATTTCCAAAGTCTCCCACCAAGTTTACCAGCTTCCACGTCTTCACTCTGCCCTATTTCTCCCGATTCCTGTATGCTCCTATTTTAGCAAGACACTCCAGGCCCAAACTGCAGGTGAAAAAAATGAGGCCCTGACTTCCAGCCTGCCCTCCTGTGGCGACATGGTCTCATGTGAGTTTATTCGGTCTCATGTGAGTTTATTCCAGTCTCCCTTATCCGCTGCCCCATCAGTCTGCCCCTTCCTATCTCCTGCGTGCTTCTCTTGACAGCATCCACATCAACACAGTGATCAGCCCCTCAAACACACTGATTGAGGAGCTGGGGAAATGAGGTTTGCATATTGGAGTCCCAGGTTTGATCCCCTGTCACCAAATTATCAACCTGAGCATGGCCAGTGTGCTCCCTCCCCTGCAAAAAAAAAAAAATAGGTAAAGGAAATACCTGCACTTGCCAAACCATCTCCTGCAGTGTGAAGATCCAAATGCTCAAGCCCTGCTCCTTGGAGCCAACAGACAGCAGAGGACACAGAGTCCAGGGCTGAGGGACCTATTCTTTTTTTTTTTTTGCAGGGGGGGGGAGCACACTGGCCATGCTCAAGTGTCCTCCTGAGAGTGATCCAGAGAGAGAGAGAGAGAGAGAGAGAGAGAGAGAGAGAGAAAGAGAGAAGAGAGAGAGAGAGAGTCAGAGTCAGAGAGACAGAGACAGACAGAGACAGACAGACAGACAGAGGAAAAGTGCCTGCCATAGAGGCAAGTTGTGAGGGTTGGGTGAGAGGGAAATGGGGCACACTGGTGTTTGGGAAATGTGCACTGGTAGAGGGATGAGTGTTGGAACACTTTATGATTGAAGCCCAATCATGAACAGCTTTGTAATGGTCTATCTAATTGTGATTCAATAAAAATAAATTAAAATAATAAAAATAATTGCTGCGAGGTGGTCTGCAGCAGGTACTGTCCAGCCAGGACCAGGCACTGACAAGAGCTGCCCCAGTGGTCACTCCCAGGTAGACTACCATAGCAGCCACACATGCACATGCTTTGAGCTAATAGAAGGGGGGGGGTTGTCCACAGACAAAGGCAGGAATCAGAAACCACCAGGCACTAAACATCATGAGCAAGTAGATTTGCTCATGGTAGGAAGGAGAGGAGGGAGTGATTGGAGACACAGCCAAAGAAGCAGCTACCCAGAGACCTCCAGCTGCAACTGGATGAAGACACTGAAGCCAGGAAGAGAGTCTGCAACATGGGCCACCTACCAGCTGGAAAGGGGGCGCTGGAGGCGGCTCATGCATCCTGTAGAGGCAGCCAGAGCTTGCTTCCTGCTGCATCCAGCTCGCGCCCCAAGGCGAAGGTCACATGAAAGGGTCTCTGATCCTTGCACCCCAAAGCCACCACCCCCAAGGACAACACAGAGGCAGCCACGAACTTGGGGTCTGTGGGCTGTTGGTATTACAGACGCTGTCAGGATCAAGATTACGCTTGGCATGTCTTCCATAGAAGGAGAGCCTGCTTGAGCCGGTGGTAAATTATAGGCTTGGAGACCACATAAAGCCACAGGAAAATTCCTGTCAGGGCCAGGAACAGACACAAGGGGAGAGAGGCTGTGAACCGCTCCCTGGATGGGAGGAGGAATGAAGCAGCCAGAGCTCAGCTAGATGATATGGAAAGAAAATGGAGAAATGATGGAACAATGCCTGGCATCCCCACACAGGGTGACTGGCAGGGGAAGGGGAACTATGTAACCAGATGTTTGCTTTGCCTCCTGGATGGAAAGCTCAACACACGGAAAACTTTCCTGGTCCAGCGAGATCTGATGCTCTAGGCAACAACTCTTGCCCAAAGCAAGATGGCGGCCCCTCACAGCCCCATCCATGAGGGCGCAGGGACCCGGTGTGTAGCGGAGACCTCAGCCTCCTCTCTTGTTGGTCCCCTCAGGCTGGGCAGAGTGTAGCAACACTCCACTGGCTGCCCAGGTTCCCAGACCTGGCTCTGGAATGAAGACCCATGGGAAGGGGACCACGTCCAACCGGAGATCAGGAAATGTTGCCCTTGGTCCGGCACGGGCCATAGCTGGCAGGCTGCCTTCCTGTCCATGACAGGGTGGCACAGGAGAGCAAACAGAGAGGAAGCCAATGCCAAGTGCTTCCTGGACCTTTTCAACAAGAACAACCCAGGAATAGAGGCCAGGCACCAGGAAGGAACTGCTGGGGGATGCAGCTGTGAGGCGGCCCGGTGGGAGAGCTCAGGAGCTCCAGGAACCTGCTGAGCCTGTCAGTGACTGAGACTCTGATGGGAGGACAATGTTTAGACTGTCTTGTGTCCATGTATCCGTGTGCACATCACACATATTTGTGCATATGTGGTACCTACTTCAATCCCCCCTAAACTGCAGCTTCCAGACCTATGTCCTTTCCTCCCCCAAAGAACAGTGGACATAAATGTTCTTCCTCATACTTTCTGATGTATCCGTATGTCTGTAGGAATAAGCAACTCCCAGTTTCAGCAGCTCAGAATCATGGAAATGTCTTTCCCACTCATGTTGTGTGCAGAGAGCAACCAACGCTGCAGCTCCCCTGGTTCAGTTCTCACCCACACCCTGGCTACAGCCATGGCAGCTCTCCTTTGGATCTTCAGGGAGGGGTGGGGAAAACTCTCTGCAAGTATGTTTAAGTTTCTACTGAGACCTGGAGTGATCGTCACATCCATTCACCGTCTCCAGTCCACAGTGAAGTTCAAAGTCAGTGGGGGTGGGAATAGTGCTCCCTAGAGAAGGAGGTGGGAATGGTACTCCCCAATGGGGTGGGAATGGTACTCCCCCAATGGGGGTGGGAATGGAGCACCCCAGAGAAGGGGGTTGGAATGGTTCTCCCCATTGGGGGGTGGGAATGGTGCTCCCCAGAGAAGGGGATGGGAATGGTACTCCCTAAGAAGGGGTGTGAACAACCGTCAGCAGCAGCACAGTCAGCCTCCTTCCTGACAGATCTTTCTACAACTGAGCAGCATCTCCTGTGCCAACAACCTTACAAAACAATAGCAATGGCAACAAATTTGTGTGTTCTTGTTCCTTTCTTGTGCTAAGAGTTGTGCTGAGGATTTTGTAGGTAGTGCACCAATCTTAGGAGCTAGAGACCACTGTGAGCCCTAATTCACACAGAAGAAAACGGGGGCTGAGCCTTTCAGTGACCTACCCAGAGTCACATGACCAATAAGGGTCAGGCTATGACTTCTTCCTGTGCCCCCAAAACATCTCTCCAGATTTTTGCTGGTCAGCCGGTAACAGACAGGTTTCAGCTGCATTCATTTAGACCTAGATTTTGTTCCCCACTAAACAGAATTTGTCTTTATTTTGTGGGGGGAGGGTAGGGCCACACTTGGTGATGCTCAGGGCTTACTATTATTAAGGTGTGCAGGGGACCAGATGTGGTGCCAGGGATTGGAACTGGGTTGGCTGCATCCAGGTCAAGTGCCTTAACCGTTGTGCCATCTCTCTGGCCCCATGCTGTCCTTTTGTTTCTCCATTCTCAGATTCAACCAAACATCACTGGCTTGTTGGGTCTGAGGGTACTATGTTGCCTGACTAGAAGGAACTTGAACATCAGAGGGTGTTGGCAACTTAGAGGGGCACCGAGTCCTTTAACAGCTAAAGACACTGTGGTTATATTTGTGGGTAGCCAAAGTTCCCTTGGGGTGGGCATGGTGACCCTAATCACTTGTGTAATTCAGTGGTCAACTGCCTGACTTCTTCCAGAGACTTGGGTTGTGTGAGTGTGGGGAGACACAAAAAAAACTCAGATGTACACCAAGAGGTTGGTGGATACACCATTCAGAAGGAGTATGTACTGGCCCTCCCAAACAGCAGAACTAAAACACACTCCTATCCAGTACAACAGCTATTTTTTAATCACCACGAGATACACAGTTACAAAGTTGTTTATGATTGGGTTTCAGTCATACAATGTTTCCCTTCACATTTCCTAGTGCATATTTCCTACCAACAATGACCTGTTTTCCTATTTCTCTACCAAGTACCTTCCCCCACCATCTCCCTCTATGACAGACACTTTTCTTTCTCTCTCTGTATCTCTCTATATCTCTCTGTCTCTCTCTCTCTCTTGGTCTCTCTGCTTCTGTCTCTCGGTCTTTCTGTCTCTGTCTCTCTCTCGGTCTCTGTCTCTGTCTGTCTCTCTGTCTCTCTCTTACTCTCTCTCTCTCTTGTTACGCTCGCTCGCTCAACCCCAGAGAGATGCCTCTGAGGAGTTCCTTTCCAAATGGGCAAATGAGCCCAGAAGGTCACTGGCTCAGGTATCCAGAGCCAGTGACATGCTCTGGGTGGCTAAATTGTGAGGCCTCTGCCACCAAATCTAATTATGGGATCCTCAGCAGCAGAATATGGGATTCTAGGATTTGGGTCATGCCCAAAAGTACTCAGGGGTTGCTGCTTGTTATGCACCCAAGAAGTACTCCCGGTGATGCTCAGGGGACCATATGGGATGCCAGAGGTTGAACCCAGGTCGGGTGCATGCTAGGTGAGTGCCCTCCCTGCTATACTATCTCTCCAGCCAGGCTGAGATACCTGGTGTCAGGAAGTGCATTAGGGACCGTGGGGAGCACCGAGGATTGGGGTGGGGTATTCACCTCTGCCCTCCTGTTTTCCCAGCACCAACTTGGAGGCCTTCAGTTCCTGAAAATGCCCCAGGCGGGCTGGATGCCTGGTTTCTTGGGGGAGTTTGCTCACATTCTCCTGACTTTGCATTTTGAGGTTGGATGTAAGTTCAATTCTAGCCGGAATGACTGGAAATACCAAGTGTTTCATTAGGATTAATGCCTGACTAGCAGAGCCAATTGCTTCCACCACAACCAGGTACCCTGAACCTCAGAGGAGTGTTAATCCCAAGGAAATCTCAGTGACTCAGCTGCTTCTGGCGTCTCGGCCTTTCCACAGATATCAGCCCTGTATCTGCTCAGCTAGGTGGGGAGCAGGTGGGATAGGAGGGTCCTCCCCACCATCACCCCCAAAGGCTGTAGTAAAAAGGGAGGAGGGGTGAGTGGGCAACATTGGCATGGTTCAGGGTGTGTGACTTCTAGTTCCTGGGTCATACTGGCAAGTGCCCTCTGCCTCAGTTTCTTCTCTCTTAGGTGTGAATGAAGCAAGGCAATTCTTCTAAAACACAACAGCACAATGCCTGTCACCTGGGAAGCCCCAGAGAAATCTGAGGTGACTGTAAACTGGTTATGCTGCTGTGTCTCTCGCACTGGAAGGAGCCAGTTCAAAGAGGAATACTCTCCTCCTGGCAGAAGTGAGAGCAGGGCTCTGGCCTGCCCATTGGCGTCTGCCTCCTCCACCAGCTCAGCCAGCTCAGATTAGGCCGAGGGGCACTTCCAGCTCAAGCCCTGCCCTGGGTTAGGGAATGTCCCACCAGTGTTGCACCCCGAACAAGGCTGTCATCCAAGGGGCAACCCTGGAGAGTGAGAGAGATTCAGGGGGAAAGCAAGACCGTGAGGGAAAGTTGACCTCATGCAAGGTACCAGCAATGCCACGTCACAGACATGGGGGCGACAATGTCATCTGTGTCCACAGGCTTCTCCAAGAACGTGTTGCCTCCAGGGTTGCTCGTGGTAATCTCAGTAACCCAGCAATGACCACAGCTCTGCATCCATCATACACCTCTCCCCATGTCTTATAGAAACTCTTCTTTCTGGTGGAATGTCTTCCAACCTCCCCTATGATGCCCTGTGATCAAACAGTTATTTTGCCTTCAAACCCAGCGTGGATGCTGCCTCCTCCAGGAAGATTTCCCTGAATACTCTTTTTCCAGTCAATCACACCCAAGTATGGTAAGTTACACTGCGTTTTATTTCTGAAGATTGTGATGTTTGGCTTAGAGGTCCTCTTCTTCTGCTCTTCGCAGAGCAGGAGTGTGTCTTAACCATCTTTAGAGTCCCAGCTCGTGTCACAGAATTTTGCACTGAACAGGGCCCAGCTAAAATTGTCCAAATGGAAAGTGATCTCTCCAAACTGACCCTTCACATGCACTGTGGTAGAGCAAGCCTAAAGCCTCAGGATGCAGCTTCTAGGGAACCAGATGCCTGAGCAGGGTGAGAAGAGCAGGTTTAAAAGCATCACATAGCCCCACAGAGGTACCAAGATGGCAGCAGAAAAGATGAACCAGAAGGAAATGAACAGAGGGACTCGCTCGGAGGCTGTGCATGGGAGTCCAGCAGGCCATGGGCATTGCAGCAGGCAGAGGCCTCAGCACCCACTGCCCAAGGAATGAACAACCAGAGACTGGCCACAGCTCAGAGTCTGGAGTTGGTGGTTCGTCACAGTAAGAGAAGCAGCCCTAGGAGAGAAACTGCGCTGGCAAGACCCACACTGTCTCACCACACCACATTGCCAAAATGCCACAGTCCACATTCTGGCCATGCCATGGCCCACAGCCCTGTCAGACCACAGCCTAGCCATGTTACGGCCCTAATACGCCATGGCCCATAGTCTTGTCATGCCACAGCCCAGCCATTACATAGCCAAAACACACCACAGCTTGCATTATACCACAGCCTCATTATGCCACAGTTCACAGTCCCACCATACCACAGCCCGCCCAAGCACACCATGGCCCACAGCCCTTCTATGCCATAGTCCACAGTGCAGCTATGCCACAGTCCAAACATGCTATATCCCAAATACGCCTTGGCCCACAGCCCCACCATGCCACAGCCCATAGCCTTACCACGCCACAGGCGACAACACTGCCATGCCACAGCCCATAGCTCTAACATGACACAGCCTAGTCATGCCACAGCCCAAACACGCCACTCACAAGCCATGAATCCCAGTTAACCCCCATCTAAAGAAGCTCCAAATAGCCCAGTCCCAGGGAGTGGACTCTACTGAAATCCTGAGTGCCCATGGTTGTGTCTCTCACTCTGGTCCTGCCCCATCACCACTGACCCCCACGTGCTTCCTCCAAGTCCAGCTGGTGGTGACATCTCAGCTCTTATCACCCCTCACTTAAACCCTGGTGCTGTCACCTGCAGCCCTTCCCCCAGGTACCCAGATTGCCCCCTGTGAGGCCCTGATCCAAGCTCTTACCGTCTCGCTCTGGAGCTTTGCAGATCAAGGTGGGGTCTGATGTCAAGAGTCTCACAACCCACAGACCTTCTCCAGCCACAGCTATCACAGCTGCTGATGGCCTGTGATATCCGTGATCACTTCCTTTCTGTCCCTCTCTGCCTGGTGTCCTCCATGCTGCCCGCTCCCGGCTGAGGACGGCACACCAGTCACTTCCCCTCGGCTCATTTCCACCCTCAGACTCAGGAATCTGATTTCACTGATGAGCATGACAAATGCCAATCAAATGCGACAGATACAATCTAGGCCCAGAATATGGGGGTAAACAAAGGGGCACCTTGGGGTAGTAATGGTGTTACCCAGTGTCTCCCTTTTGTCCAAACTCCTGAAAACATGTGCTTTAAAATGCTACTGAGTGATAGAGATAGATAGATAGACAGACAGACAGACAGACAGATAGCTAGACAGACAGACAGACAGACAGACAGACAGACAGACAGACAGACAGACAGACAGACAGACAGATAGATAGATAGATAGATAGATAGATAGATAGATAGAATCACACAATTTGCCACTTCATGGATGGATCTGGAGAGTTTCATGCTGGGCCAGGAGGAGGGCGGCCACAGAGTGATCTCCCTCATAGGTGAGTATGTGAGGGATAGAGAAGCAGAGTAGGGGAATAACAAATGACCACAGGCAGCAGAGTCTGAGAACTGATCTACAGCACTGAGCTTATCTGGAGGTGTGGGGGGAGGGAACCTGAGATGATGGTGAAAGATGTGGGGCTGGGACATTATATGTATAACCCCTATCATGAAGAGTGTTGTAGAACATGGTGACTCATATTTGAAAAAAAAATAAATGTTGAGGATGCTGCCTCCTAACATGCTAAAGCTGGGGCTGGGTTAATGCTAGATTTGACAGTGGGAGGGGATCTGCTGTAGCACCCACCTCCCCTCTGGGAATTCAGCCACAGAGGATTCTGGGGTTGGGCAGCATGTCCGCACTGCCTGCTCCCACCTCCGTCTGTCATTCACCCATTCATTCAGCCACTTTAGGCACCCACTTAGGCCTGCCCAGCCTCCATCCCCTCATTTACTCTGAATCTCACAATGCCCTTGCTGAGCTGGAACTGGGTCCTGTGTGAACTCTTGACTCTCCCGCTCTGTGACTCAGTTTCTCCATCTAAAAAATGAATTTGAACCCAGATAAAGAAATGACACCTAAACACATTGGCTTAGTGTCTGAAATAGCATTTACTCAAGAAACATGGACTTTCTTTTCCCATCAAAAGCCAGCCTTTGGGGTCCACGGGTTAGTGCCCACAGGGTAAGGCACTAACCATGCGTGAGGCTGTAGTGGCTGTAGCCCAGATGAGTCCCCAGCTCCTACCTCCTGGGCTTCTTCCAGAGACTCATGAATAAATCCCTAAAGAGATCAACTACCTGCTAAAATTCTTCAGACGCTCATTGCTGGTTGAGACTTCTGAGGGATCTCATGAAGGGGTAGACTAGCTCCTGCCCTACTAAAGTCCTGGCAGCCACTCCCACACTCCAAAGTCACCACCATGCCTCTGGCCAGAGGCTAGTACCTCAGGGCTGAACATCATAAATTGCCCAGTGAAATATTATGGATTTTCTGGAGTGACATCTCCAAATTCTACAACACTAACATCCCAGTAGAAGCATTCACATTACAGAGACTACATGCAACAACAGCTTAATAAACTTCAGACAAGGACTTAATATCCTCATGATAAGATACAACTTTCACAAATTTTCTTCTGCAGGAGTATTGTTTAATCATTCCCTTAACCAGTTAGTGGTAACAAACAATCCAAACAATCACTTCTCACTTGTCACTAGTCTTCCCGTTGTTCATAGATTTGCTCGAGCGGGCACCAGTAATGTCTCCATTTGTTGGGAATGAGGTCCGCTATTGTACTGTTTTTGGCATATCGAATACACCACGGGTAGCTTGCCATGTTCTGCCATGGCTCTGGGTTCATACCAGTCTTTTTCTATGTCAGACCATCAACCATCCAGGACCCACGGGGCAGAGCCCTGGGTGTAGACAAGCCTGCCTCCTATCTGCCACCTGCTAACACAGCTGGGCACCAGAGTCACACCTGCAACACTTCAAGGGGCAGGTGGCACGGCTCCAGATTTAAAAAGCTTTATATATATATATATATGTATATATATGTATATATACACATATATATACATATACATATATATGTGTGTGTGTGTGTCTGTGAACTCCAAGCACGTCTTTGGTCCCTTCAGGAGGGCCCTAAATGAAGAATGGAGATATGCAAATATCTTCGGGGTTCTCTCAGGAACAATCTAATTCACCAAGAAGATTTCAAGTTGATGTTGCTTTGTTTAACTGTGTGTGTTTACGGTAAAGACCAGGGTTATGGAGCTGTCTCCTGTCTAGAGGGAAAGAACCCTCCCTGGCACAGACATCCTGCCCAGTCTCTTCCATCTGTTCTCTCCTGAACTATATTCTTTTGTAAAACTTTGGTAATCTAGTAAAAACTGAAATTTTTGTTTTGGAATTCCATGCGATAGACCAGTACAAAGCTGTTCATGATTGGGTTTTAGTCATAGAGTGTTTCAATACCGTCCCTCCACCAGTGCACATTTTCCAAACACTAATGTCCCGTTTCCTTCTCACCATCCCCACCACAACCTGCTTCTATTGTAGGAACTTTATTTTCTCTCCTCTCTCTCTCACTCTTCTCTCTCTATCTTATTCTCTCCTCTCTCTCACTATCTTTCTCTCCCTCTCTCTCCTTTTACACACTGTGGTTTGCATTACAGATACTGAAGGGCTATCATGTTTATTCCTTTACCTACTTTCAATATTCAGTTCTAGAATGCAATAAACTTTTTATCCAGATCCAAGTAAAGGGGCCAGAGAGGTATACAGCAGGTAAGGCACTTGCTTTGAAAGTGTTTGATCTGGGTTTGATACTTGGCACCACATAAGCTTCACTCTGTACTGCCAGGAGTGATGCCTGAGCACAGTGCTAGGAGTAAGCCCTGAATACTACAGGAGCTGACAGCTTGAGTGTGATATCAAAACTAAAGACCCAAAGTGTAAAACATAAAACTTCAGCTAACATAAGACACAGATTAAAAGCATTACTGACGGAATCAGCCTCTCTAAAAGTCTATCTACTGTAACCCACTTCATGTCTAATTTCAAAGTGTTGACTGAGGGCCGGATATTCCAGCAGGTAGGGTGTTTGTGTTGCACACGGCTGACGTAGGTTTAATTCTCCAGCATCCCATATGGTCCCCAAGCACCACCAGGAGTAATTCCTGAGTGCAGAGCCAGGACTAACCCATAAGCATTGTTGGGTGTGGCCCAAAAAAGCAAAAAACAAAAAAGTCAAAGTGTTGACTGAAACCCAATCATGAAAGACTTTGTAACTGTGTATCTCATGACAATTCAGTAAATAAAAAGGGGGGATAGATAAACCATCAAGGGAAAAATGTGTAGAAACAAATATATCAAAAGGTGATTGGGGGCCAGAGTGATAGTACAGCAGGAGGGCATTTGCCTTGCATGTGGCTGAACTGGGTTCGATCCCTGACATCTCATATGATCCCCGAGCACTGCCAGGAGTAATTCCTGAGTGTATAGCCAGGAGTAACCCCTGAGCATTGCTGGGTGTAACCCAAAAAAGGAAAAACAACAACAAAAACCTTACTGGTGCCAGGTAAGATTAACATGGACTCTTAGGTGGGGCCCATGAATTAGCATTCTGTTAAAACTCCTCAGATTTGAAAACTGTCCTACAACAATCACTGACTAGAAAATCCATTCATGACTAGTGCTATATATGACTATAATTTCGTATCAGTGAAATAAAATGGAAGCCGTAGTATCTAGTGTTTTACCCTTCTGAATATTAAGACAATACTGTAGTTTTAGCTTGTTACTTTTCTTATCTAACCCACAATGCTAACAGTGCAAAAATCATGAAAAATAATTTCACGGGGCCGGAGGGATAGTCCAGCGGGAGGGCATTTGTCTTGCATGTGGCTGACCTGGGTTCAATCCCGGCACCCCATATGATACCCTGAGTACCGCCAGTAGTAATTTCTGAGCGCAGAGTCACAAGAAACCCTTGAGCATTGTTGGGTGTGACCTGAAAAAGCAGGAAGAAAATAAAAAATAAAAATAATTTCATGGGGTCAACGTGATAGTAGCAGGTAGGACATTTGCCTTGCACATGGCCAACCCAAGTTCGATCTATACCATATGATCCTGTCAGGATTAAGCCCTGAGCATTGCCTGAGCAATATAAAACAAATTACTATGGACCTGCTACAGGATCAGATTTGAGGGGCTGTAGGTAAAATGGAGACAATGATGGAGGGAAGGTGACAGTGACAGGGGGAATTGGTGTTGGATATGAATGCCTGTAATAAATCATCAAATCTGCCTTTTTGGTCCAGAGATATAGCTCATGGGTCATGGTGCGCACTTTGCACACACAAGGCCCCAAGTTCAATCCTTGCATAGCCTTCGAGCACTGTTGAATGGCTCCTGTGGTCCCCAGCACCACTGAGCCTGAGCAGTACCACACTGTCAGGCTGAGTGTTGAACCATCCATCCAGCTTGGGTGGCTGATTATCAGCCCTTACCACCATTCATCCAATTAATGTCCCCATGCATTCTCAGTACATTGGCCACTGTAGGAGGGGCAAAAATATGATGTGCTGGAGATTGGAGCAGGGTTGTAGGCATTGCCACTGTGCAGTTCAGTCAAGAAGGAGGATGGTGGGAAGGACAAGCCGTGTCAGCAGCATCTGTGCCTCAAAGCTACTTTGCAGGCAGGCCAAGAGCAGAGGTATGGTGTCACTGATGAAGGAAACCAGTAACTGAGTTGCCATCTCTACTGGAACCTCCTGGTTGGTGACACTCACAACTCATGGTCCGTCAGGCAGAATACAATGAAAGCCCACGGTTAAGGGTGGCCTGAAGGGGCTGAGTCACAGCTTCCTGAGACTCAGCAGGCTAGTGCACCAGAAGCAGAACTGTTGGGTATTTTTTAAAAAACTATTTTGGGTCACAGCTGTCTATATTCAGGGCTTATTCCTGGCTCTGTGCACAGCAATCACTACTGATGTGGCTTGGGGGACCATAAGTGATGCCAGGAATCTAACCCAGGTAAGGCACATGCAAGGCAAGTGCCCTACTATTGCTCCAGCCCCAAGCATGGCTATTGGAAGGCAGATGTGGTTCTCCATGATCAGCCAATAGGAGGGTGACTATGATTCCATGACTAGTGTCCGGAGCAGCAGAGCTGTGAGTGCACACCTGAATGTATGTGTACATCTGTGTGTGGGGGCAAGAGGGAGGGTGTTCTCTGCCCTGAAGCACTGTCTGCTCAGCAGCAACCCCCCAGATCCCATCATCACTTTGGGAAGTAATAGGGTACTTCTCCCTTCCTGGAAAGAATTACTTTTCCTTTGCACCAATGCCGAGTCTTGAGCTCAGAAGAGCATCACAAGAAAGTGAAAAACTGCTTTCATTTTGCCCTCCCTCTGGTTCCCAGAGGGTGCCCAGAAAACACAGCCCCAGGCTAATGGGCTTGGGGAGCTGGTTCCCAGGGCACCCCTCTACCATGTGGCCTTTGAGTATAAGGGCCAATTTGGATTTATTCACTCTGGTGCTCCCGAAGGAACCAGCTTCTAGATGTTTTGCGGGTGTGTGGCTCTGACAAAGCTCAGCACCAGCTAGGACCCCCTGGAAGGATCTGCAGAGGGGACTCCCCTGTTTCTGTGGGTTCCCCAATCTAGAGTTCTCTGTGCACCTGCAGGTCTCTCAGACTCAAAGTGCTCTTCCACAAGAGGCATTTTCGAGTGTGCACCGTGGAAAGGAGCGTTTGTGTTCTTCCTTTCTGCAAATATTTATCGAGCTTCTTTATGGCCGTCTGCTTTGTTCTGTAATTGCTTCATATGTACTTTGCAGCTGGATCCTCAGGAGGCAGAGCTGTTCCCACTGGGCAGAAACATTCCTGAGCCGCCTCCACTTCCCTTTCTGTTCCTTTCAGTGGGGCTGGAGGAAAGTTCCAGAGAAAGGATTCTGGTCAAACATAGGGGCCAGCAAAATCAAGTCCTGGACCAGAGCGGTAGTAGGATACCTCTTCCTTTCTGGGAAAATAAGGGTTTTGTTCCTGTTCAATGCTGTTGCCTTGAGCCTGGAAGGGTCACATTCACATTTAAGAAAGTAAAACTGTGCCTTATTCCACCCTCCCCCTGCTTCCCCTGGGGCCTGGGGGTGCTCAGAAAACACATAATGTGGTGGTGAGGGATGGACCAGAGGGCTGGAAAGTGGCCTGGGCTGAGCCTGGAGGCCTTGAGCCCAGGAAGGGGTCACCATAAAGTCTCTGAGGGCTGGAGGAGTTGGGTCCTCAGCAAAAGGCTGAGGAGGGAAGGTGAGCTGGTCATTCTTTCTCTCCTCTTGGCCAGGCACCCGAAGCTCTGCCCAGGTTTGGCCTCCTGTAGAACAGGGGCATCAAGGAAGCAAGAAGGAGCCATTCCAAGTAGCAGCAGGCCTTGGGCCCCAGTGCAGTGATGTAGGCTCTCAAGGGGTGTTAGGAACTGGGAGAAAGCCTGGGGGGAAGGAGCCTCAGGCCTGCTTCTCCGTGTGGGTCCCTGGGAACCAGTGGCGAAACTGACCCACTGCATGAGAAACTCTGGGCATGACCCAGGGGTCTGTGATATCTCTATACCAGTCCTGGAGACTAGTTCTAGAGACACACTAGACAATTTCAGAGAAGTTTGGCCCTGGCAAAGGCAGCCCAGATCCAAATAATAGAAGTGGGACTTGAACCTGAAGAGCGACTGCTTCTTTGATCTCAGCCTGGTCGCATGCCTGCGGGGGCTTCAACCACAGCTCACAGGACTCAGATCTCTCATCTCCCAGCAGTCCTTCAGGAATTGGCTTCTAGGAGAATCTGTTTCTGAAGCCTCTCCTCCTGGTGCACCCCCAGCCCACACTTACTTTGCCGTTGGTTCAGGTCAGTAGCCAGCAGGGAGTACCAGGTGGAACCCCTCCTCCTTTTCCCTGTGAGTCAGCCACACTGCAGGGGGTTGTTACCAGACTGGGCTACAGGGGGTTGTTACCCTGCCTCATGCTGCTCTAGAAAACTCAAGAGTCATCAGGACCCTGTTTTTTGGAAGGATGGGGAGGGGTAGTGTGGAGTGGAAACAGAGATATCTGGCCTGAAAGGCAGAAAGGCTCAGGAGTAACCAAGAATACAGATTCTCAGGCCCCCAATCAGTGTTTTAATGGGTCCTCCAGGTGGCTGTGATGTACCCCAGAGGGATTCCCCCTTCTCTCCAGAAAAGGTGTGGGTCCTCATTTCTAGGAAATGAAGCTCTTCCTTCACACAAGGCTGTACCTCTTTGCTCCTGCATTCCCTGGATCCTGTGATCTTATGATCTTCCCCTCAGGGACTTGCCCCAGGATCCCCTCCATCAGCCTGGTCCCCACATCAGGGGACAGCAGTTGGCCTCCAAGCACCAACTTGGCCTCCATGTCCTATCTCTCCGGCCTGACCTGCCACTCTTGGTTGACCAGGGAGGATGGACAAGGAAAGATCACCTTTCTCTAGATGCAGGGAGGTTGGGTGGAAAGCGTTTTCCATCTGTTTTATACCTTCCCCCTTATGAGGGGCACTCGCAACTCACTGGACCATCTCTGGCAGTGCAGTGAGGCTGGAGTCATTCTCAGGGGCGAGCAGAAACCAGTCCCTGTCATGGGGCATCAGGCCTCTGTGCCCTCCCTCACAGTTCAGGACCAGCTGGAGACCTGTCACTGTCAGACAGGACAACACATGCTGTGGTGGGTAAGGGTGTGGCTGGCAGAGTCAGACTGACTGGAACCCAATCTAACACCTAATCCACCACCTCCTTACCACCCCAACTTCAACACATTACTCACAGTCACTGCCTTAGTTTCCTCATCCCAACAGCTAAAACTGGGCATCCTAATAAAGTCTGCCTCATGGGTTTATCAGGATGAAGTCACTGAATCCACATAACTTATAGATAAAATGCTCTCATTATGCGTGGCTGGCCAGATGGCAAGATTAGAGTCCTGTATTTCTTACCAGGATCAGCATCTTCTTGAGACAGATGGCACCTAGCATGGGAGTGCAGAGTCCCTGACACGAGCCCATCATCAAGAGTAACCCTTTGGTTTTGGTTTAGTGCCTTTCCTTGCCAATGAGGGCTTGGAAGGTGCCTTGGGGATTCCCCTGGACCCAGGGAACCGACTCTTCCAAGTTCCTAGTTATCAGTTTCCACAAGTCTGAGGTTGGGTAGGATTCATCTTCAGGGGTTCCCTCAAGTGGAAAGACTGAAGCCCTAAGTCCAGTTCCTGACTCACATGCACTAGTGTCCCCAGTACCGCCAATAGGACAGATGTGGTCTCTTTTCAGGGAAGTCTGTTGGCAGCACATTGAGAGCAATAGACAAGTTCACTCATACCCTTTGACCCAGCAGTCCTACTTCCAGGAATCCACTCACCTCCAGGAAACAAGCAGAGAGGAGCGTTACTGTTTAGGAGTGAGCATACCCACGGTAGCATTTTTTCTCCTTTTTTTTAATAAAAATAAAATAGGAACAAATACCAAGTGTTAAAGGAGGTTCATGTCCAAGACTGAGAAGCACATAGCCTTTAATAACCCCTTCAGAGACTCCTGGACAATGGACATAGAGGGAATAGGGCATGCTTCATGGCCCCTCTGTAGCAGTATTGAGTGTCCCTCTGTCATCTGTGTTCCTCTGTCATCAACACATTTGTGTTGTTTCCATATTTTGGCTATTGTATATGACCCTAAAGCATGCTCTGTCTGTGTTTCCAGGCCACCTAGAAGAAAAAAGGAGCTTCCTACCCCCCTCTGGTAATCTGAGGGTTTATTTTCTATTTTTTTAAATAATTAATCATTGTGAATTAAAAAGTCACAAAGATATTTATGATTGAAGTTCAGGCATACAGTATTCCAATGCCAATCCCTTCACCATTGCCCACTACCTTCCACTAATGTCTGCAGTTTTCCTTTCACCACCACCCCCACCCTGCCTCGGAGGCAGGCATTTCCCCCCTCCCTCATTGTCTTGGTGTTTCCTTCCTTAATTTATCCTCCTTACTTTTGCCCCAGTGCCAAACTTCCTACTGAAGACCAGTTCTCCTGCTCTTTGATTCTATTGCCTTTAGAATTTTGATATTCCCCTACAAGGTTTCTTTATATCACATGTCTGAGAGATCACTTTGAGTTTACATCTCTCCCTCTGGCTGATTTCACTCAACACAATACTCTCCAGATCCTTTTTAGATAATAGCAAATTTCATGACTTTATCTTTTCTTATGGGTGAGTATTCCATTGTACCATAGTTTCTTTACCTAGGCATCTGTTCAGGGGCATTTGTGTAGTTTCCATATTTTGGTAATTGTATATAGTGCTACAATGAACATAGAGTGCAGATGTCTTTTTGGATGTGCTTTTTGGGCACTTGGGCTGTACTCCCAGGAGTGGATTGCTGGATCATATGTAAGCTCAATTCCTAGCCTTTTTTGTAAATTATCTTCCCAAAAGGTTGGACCAGTTCACAGACTGGGAGATATTATTTGCCCACCATTCATCTGACAGAGGGTTAAGTTCAAAGATATATCAAGCACTGGTAGACCTCGACAAGAAAAAAAAAGTCCAGCCCTATCAAAAACTGAGGAGAAGAGATAAACAGGTATTTCATCTAAGGAAAAAATGGCCAAAAAGCATATGAGAAAAAATGCTCTGTACCACATTATATCATAACTAGAAGAAATGCAAAGATCTCTGACCTTTGATGATGGGTGTGGTTCTAACCTCAGAGGAAGTGGACATGGTGTGACTCTCCTAGACCTCACTGGCTAACACACACCATATCTTACTCTCACACAGCATCTGCATCTCAGGACACAGCTGCTCAGCAGCCCTGGAGCATGGTTGGGCCAACATGATTCAAAGTTCCCCATGTGATGGAAACATTCAAATCCAGGTTCCATGACTTAGGACCAAGGCAAGTCTTGCTAGCAGGGCCTCAGATTCCATTTCTGCTGCCTTAACCTCTCTCTGGAGATGCCATGAGGAGCTGGCATGGAATTGACCTTGCAACACAACAGCAAGGTGAAAAATGGTGCTCTGGACCATTGTTTTCACAGAAGGGAGCAAAAATGTAAAGATGTACCAAAAATACCCTGTTGAACTCTGAGAAGGCTTGATGAAACATCTCCAGGGAATGGACTTCTGAATGTGTGCCTGCGCAGGGCCATGTTTGTAAGTGTATGTCTGCTTCTCAATAAATGTTATGGTTTTCACAGGGAAAAAAATACCCTGTTGAAAGCACCCAATCCTTTCAGCAGTCTAATATCTCCTTTCCCTCCATCTCTCTTACTCTCTCACAGTTTTATGAAACGTAATTTACACACCATAAAATTTTACTCTGTAATGCTCACAGTTAGTACAGTAAACACTTGCTAAGGTCATCTTTGACTCTAGGAAACTGTAATTGTAAGTGAAACTCCCCATAGGAAACCAAGCATGAAAGGAAAATTTTTTATCATTAGCTAGAATTTTTTCCCCATCAATACTATTATGAAATGAGAAATGGGTGAACAAAATAGTGTTGTTCTAGGGCCTCTTGGATGTTCACAGAAGTGTAATACCAGTAGTACAATAAAATTCAGAACAGCCTTATCACCCCCAAACAAACCCCCTGGTCCATCAGCTGGCCCATCAGCAGTTATTCCTCAGTTCCTTTCATTCCATTTCACCAGATGTCCCTAATCTTCAATCTGCTTCTGAAGATTTTCTTAATTTAATCTGAGAATTTATAGTCAGTAGAATCCTACGAAGTAGTCTTTTCTTTCATTTCGGTTTTGTGTGTGTGTGTGTGTTGGGGGGGTCACACCTGTGTGCTGAGAGCATACTCATGACTCTACACTCAGGGATCACTTCTGGCAGGTTTAGGGGACAAGACAGGGTACCAGGGATGGAATCTGGGTCAGGTCCCTGCAAACCAAGTGACCTTTTCAATTCTATTGTGTAGATTCCGATCATTACACTCCTGTTCCATTGTGTGGGTATTTTGTTTCTCTATTCCTCAACTCATAGGCATATGCAGTTGGAATGACCCCCTCGACTAGTATTTGCAAAAGTGTAGGAGTTGTGTGTGGACGTGGGTTTTCCCTGGCCTGGGGCAGCAGCCCCCAGTTTAGACTGACTGTGTCATGTATCACCTCACACAATTAAACTGTATTTCAGAATCTCTCACATATTTATATGCATTTTCCAAAATTTTCTTGACCAGGAAACGTTTTTTCCACAAAGTGTCTCAGAAGATTTTGGAAAGTCTGATTTAACTCCAGCCCCCATTCTGGGAAACCAGGTTTGGTGACACACCGAGTCCACAGGAAGTGAGAGATGAAACCTGTGCAGGAAACCAGAAGAAAGGTGTGAGTATTTGAGTGGTAAAGAATGTATTAAGCACAAAAGATTCTAAAGAAATCATGAAGTGAAAGAAAGATACACATGACTGACACATAAACATTCATATGTCTGAACCTTAAGCTTTGGATCGGCAAAAGTAGCAAGCAGATGGCAGTGTTAAAACTGAACAACTTAATAAAAACAGACCTGTGGACCTATGGAATAGAGTTGAATATCCTGACACCCACCCTCAAAGGCATGATCAGTTAATCTTTGATAAAGGTACAAAGACTCCAAACTGGAGTAAGGAAAACCTCTTCAACAAGTGGTGCTGGGAAAACTGGACAGCTACATGTAAAAAAATGAATTTGGACCTGTGTCTAACACCTTGCACAAAAATCAGATCAAAATGGATTAAAGATCTCAATATCAGACCTGAATCCATAAAGTACATTGAAGAAAATATAGGAAAAACCCTCCACAACATTGAAGCTAAAGACATCTTCAAAGGTGAAACACCATTAACAAAGCAACTAGAAGAAAAGATAAACATATGGGACTACATGAAACTAAAGAGCTTCTGCACCTCGAAAGAAACAGTGACCAAGATAGAAAGACAGTCCACAGAATGGGAAAGAATATTCACCCAATACCCATCTGATAAGGGGTTAATATCCAGGATATATCAGACACTGGTACAGCTATATAAGAAGAAAACAGCCAACCCCATGTGGAAACGAATGTGGGAAAAGCGAACCACCCCCTGACTCCATGGGGGCTGCTGTTTCCACATCCGGACTTCTTTCTCATCACAACTCCACCCAGCAGACCAGACTATCACAGCCTGGATCATCGACACTCACCCTGCAGCAGTTTCTTTTCAATCCGCCCAGGTATGCTGAACCAGAGACTCTCAGACATGGGGCAGAGCTGCTACTTGCTCTCCCTGTGCCCAGCCGCTCATGAGGTGCCCAGGAGGCATGGTGGGTTTTAGCCCTGGCCTGCCACCCCAGCAGAACCTCACAACAAGCCAGACGACCCCTCCGACTCCATGGGGGCTGCCATTTTCCACATCCGGACTTCTTTCTCCTCACAACTCCCCCAGCAGACCAGACTATCACAGCCTGGTTCGTGTGGTCGCGCGGTTCATCAATAATTGCTTTATTTAGAGGTGACTACAAGAGTATGCCACCCGCCCAGCAAGCCTGGCAAGCTGCTCGTGTTGTATTTGATATGCCAAATACCAGTAACATTTATATTAGGTCATTCCCATGACCTAATATAATGGCTTGAGGCTCTTTATGTTCCTGGAGCAAGCGGATGCCTTTGGGTTCTACTAGCATGAGAGAGGACATATGGAGATATTACTGGTGCCCGCTCTAGCAAATAGATGATCAACAGGAAGATAGTGATAGTAATAGTGAAGTTATGAAGTTTGCCTATAAATGGATGGACATGGAAAGGATCATGTTGAGTGAAATTAGTCAGAAGGAAAGAGAGAGATATAGAATGATTGCATTTATTTGCATGACATATATATATGTATATATATACATTATATGTATATGTATATATATACATATATATACATATTATGACACCAAAATCCAATGTCAGGCAAAATGTGAATCAGGAGGATTACCAAAAGTGGAAATTACCGCAAATATCCGAGGTTATGTAAGACAGAGAAGGGAACATGTGTGAATAAATGTCAAAAGGGCTAATACCAACCTAGAGCATTAAATACAGTCAAAAAATGCACATGATGGCCTCTAAGTGTATGTAGTGCAACCCCCAATGTGTAAGAGAAGGAAAAGAGAGAGAGGGAGAGAGAAAAGAGATAAAGAACCTGCCATTTAGGCAGGCTATGGGAGGGGGAGGGAATTGGGGACATTGGTGGTGGGAAATGGGCACTGGTGGAGGGCAGGGTGCTGGAACACTGTGTGGCCGAAAGCTCCAAACATGAACAACATTGTAATTGTATATCTCGTGGTGGTATAATAAAATATTAAAAAAAAACTGACCAGCTTATCTGCACCCTAGATCCATGGGATAATAAACCTGAGGAACACCAGTCATAAAGGTCACCCAATGAGTCTAACATGAGTTTCTTAAGCTCCTGGATAATTCAAAAGCAGATCTAACATTTAGAACCTGATATTGGGGCTGGACAGATAGTACAGCAGGTTGGGCATCTACCTTACATGAGGCTGACCTGGGTTCAATCCCCAGCATCCCATATGGTCCTCTGAGTACCACCAGCAGTAATTCCTGAGTGCAGAGCCAGGAGTAACCTCTGAGCATCACCAGCTGTCACCCAAAAATTAGATAGATAAATAAATAAATAAACAAACTAAATAAAAAGAAAAAAGAAACTGGTATCCCTACAGTTCACAAATACAGACTGTAAGTATGTAAGTAATACAGACTTACTCACAAATACTTTATGTAAGTAAATAATACAGACAGACTCACAAGTAATCACAAGTACTGACTATAAGTAAGTAATCAGTTGAGGCTGGAGTAACAACAATAGTGGATAGGGCACTTCCCTCGCATTCAGCTGAGCCAGGTTCAATCCTCAGCACCTGTTGCAGGACTTCTAAGGGCCGCTGCATCTGTTCTGAATTACTGCCTGCAAATCACTTTGTAGATAAGGGGGTAGTCTAAATGTGGCAGTTTATCTGACCATGTATGCTGTACTAGCTGGTATAAATATTCTCCCAAGCTACCACAATCGTCGTGGGACTAGCTAAATCTTACCAGCATATTAGCCTGGCCACGTAGGACCCCTAATTAGACCAGAGAGAAATGCTGTTTGCTTCCAAGCAAACAAGCATGGCTCCCTGATATACTCAAAGGCAACTAAAATACAAAACTACAATGAAGTAGAAGAGACTTGTGAAGGCTTGGAGAAATATTTAACTGGCATTAGTATTAGTCTTTGGTACAGAGACATGCCATCTCAGAAACCCCCTTCTCTACCCTATAAAGGCATTTCCAGGCAGATCTTGGCTCAAAACATTAGCATACAAAAGGGCCTAGGTGAGGTGCAGGGAGGGATTACCTAAGGGCATTTGACCCTCCCTGCTTTCCATAACAGTGGGAGGAAGGTCTGAGTTGCAGGGGTATAAAACTAGCCTATTTCCTCTCTCAAGCGCTTCTTTTTGGGCTCTCTCTTTGTGAGCACTCACCCTTCTTGGGAGTCTTGTCTTCTTCTCCTTTTACAGGGCCTTTACTTGGTGGCCGCCATCTTGGCCTACACATTGCTGGGGTTCTAGCCTGGAATCCTAAGCACCGGGCTTTTCCTTTTGCTGATTTGTATGCCTGAACCTGTGATAAGTAAAGCCTTTTAAAACTGCATCGGATTCTTGAGTTTTCATCCATTCCTTGCCGGCTCGGAGGTAGAAGGGAACTCGCTTCCCGGCACTGTCGGGGACCCCAGCGGAGCTCCCGACATCTAGCTCCCCGACAAGCACCCTCTGTGTTTGGGGGAGCAAGCCCACCAGGAGTGATCCCTAAGCACAGGGCCAGGAATAAGCATGGCCCTATACCAAAAACAAAGCAAAAGAGATCAGCAAAGTTATAGAACATAAGCTAAGGTCAGAGAATAATAAGTAAAATAGGTAATTAAAAATGGCCATTAGCCAAAGAAATGGGAAGAATACTTTTATTAAGCATTTGCCATATTTCTTGAGGCTTACAAGATCACGTTTAAACTTCACGACAATTTCTTGATGTGTTCCCCATTCTAACAGATGAAGACACTGAGACCTGAGGCCCCACAGCTGCAGGAAAGGGCAAGGGCTATCCCACATATCTAACCCCAGAGCCTTAAGCCTGCAGAGCAGCTTCCTGGTAGGGTGTCCTTTTTTGTTTGTTTGTTTGTTTTGGGCTCACCCTGGCAATGCTCAGGGGTTACTCCTGGCTCTGTGCTCAGGGATCACACTTGGTGATGCTTGGGAGAACATATAAGATGCCAGCAACCCAACCCAGGTCAGCTGCCCTGGGGTGCTTTTCTAGCCCACCCCTGCACCCCCACTCCTGCACCCCCACCCATGCTCCATGTGGTAATGACCTAGAAATGTTCACTGTGTTGATGAGGATGCAGAAAAGAAGCTTTTGGGGCCACTGTTGGCTTGATTCGTAGTCGGTAAGATCTTTGAGTCAGTTCAGTGCCTACTGTCCCCTTGGAGTCAGGATTTCTGCTTCACATAACCTCTCCCAAGGAAGTAAGTACTGAATAAAGTCCAAACACAATCCGGGCTAGCAGAACTCTAGCCCCATCACATGCTGAGACCCCCCAGGGTTTGGGGACAGCAGTGATTTGCCAGTGTCCCCGGTCCCTCAGACAGAGCCTCATCCTCTGGTGCTGCCACCCAGCAGACTGGCGTCCATCCAGCTGACAGGAGCCCTGTGTCCTTGGGCCCAGGGTTCTGCTTGCTCCCTCTCTTTATCCTTTGAATCAGACTCAGGGTCACAATTTGCTTCCCGGGACAATTTTATTTAACCTCTCTTCTTTCTTCAGTGACACTTGCACTCAGGTTTGGGTTTGGTGAAGGACAATGGTGTCAGGTGCACAGTCTGAGGACCAAATTCTTGCTGAGGGATTAAAAAACAGGCCAGTCTTGCAGACGGCTCGGGAGGCGGGAAGCACTGGGAAGTCGTCAGACGGAGGCGTGGTTACCCCTTCCCCCTCCATCGTGACTAGCCCGGTTTCCCGCCCAGGAAGCCGCTGATGGGCCCGGCATCCAGAGTCTTGCAGACGGCTCGGGAGGCGGGAGCCTGGCTCGCGCCGGGCCTCAGCTGACTATGGAACCCCGAGGAGGGCAGATGGGCTTTGGGAGTGGGCCCGTCGCCTCCGGGGGTCCCAGAAGCAGCCGGATGGGACTCGTCCACCACACTAGCCACCATTTTCGTTGTCCAGACGCTGGGAAAATGTCCCACGACCAGAGGACCAGCAAAGCCGGTTCGAGCCCAGGTCGCGCGACCGCAAGCGGCCGCGCTGGGCCACTAGGGGTGGTGAAACAATGATGTTTTTTGGTACACTGCATTCCGCGAACAGCAGGAGGGTTTGCTGAGAGGGAGATATACAGAGGAAGGAGATGACATATAGAGCCCGCCGGGTGGTTGGGATTCGGGAGGGGGAGGGGAGACAGGACGTTGGTGATGGGAGATGGGTTCTGGTGGAGGGTGAATCTTGGAACCCTGTGGAGCCAGGACTCCACATGAGCATCCTTCAATTAAAAAAAAAAGGAGAAAAGGTGGAATAAATAAATAAATAAATAAACATCTGCAGGGCTAGCCACAATGTGTAAAAAGAAGAGGGAGAGAGATGCAGAGATAGAGAGAAAGAGAGGAAGCAGGGCTACCTGCTATTAAGGCAGCCTGGGGGGTGAGTGGGAGGGGGTGGAGTACATTGGTGGTGGAAATGGGGTACTGGTGGAGGGATGGGTGCTGGAATACTGTATTACCAAGAACCAATTGCACCTTTGTAATTGTATGTCTCACGGTGGTATAATAAAGAATAAAAAAATTTAAAAAAAAAAAAAAAACAGGCCAGAGCTTCAAGGCTGCCTCCTGGTTCCCAGGAGCCAGGACCTTAGACGGGGTTGGGGTGGGTGGTCACATAAACAGATTTGGCATGTATTAAATGGCTACAAAATATAGATTGGGCCACCCACCCCCCAATTACACACTTCCTCCCTGTTCACCCTGATTCTGACCTTTCAGGGCCTATGGTGCATCAGGAGTTGGAGGTGAAGGGCAAGTGCTTCTAGACCCCAAATTCTCCCTCTGCACCAGGTCTGCCCTTAGAGACCCAACCTTAACATCACTGTGTGATGGGACACTGAATGCAGCGTTAGGCTTAGGGTCTGTGGTCACACCCGGCAGCATGTCCCAAGGAGAGCTGCAGGGACAGTCTTTATCATTCCTTCACCAGTGACCTCTCTGGGCTAACCACTCCCCAGTCTTCTGGTGATGCTGAGCTAGAGCAGGAAGCAGATGCCTACACAGCCCGAGTTGGTAGTTGCTAAGCTGGAATTTGTGCTGGAGATGGGAACTGGGGGTGCAAAGGGAGCTCCAAGGAGCTCGTGCAATCTTGTTCTGATTCCTTTGAGGCCAGGATCGGAGTCTTTTATAAAAGGTCCACTGCTCATTCTTCAAACATCACCCCTGCTTGCTGACCACAGGGCTGAGACTCATTTTGTGAACATCTGTAATGTCCAATTATCTTACATATTGGGTGCCATCTAGGGTGAATTTAGAGCAATTCTCTGAGGGGGGAGCTAAGTTTGAGAAGAATCCTTTCTATTTCTATCTTCACAATGAGGAAACTGAGAGCCAAGTGGTGGAATAATTTGCTGAGCATCGTAGCCCTCAGAACCTTCAGTTCAGTTATCACAGGGAAGCAGGCCTAGAGAGAGGCAGGGATTTGTTCAAACTTGTCCTCCTGGGAGGGGGTGAAGAAGTGGAGGAAACGTCCCTGAGCTCCTTGGGGGCACAGTTGTGAGCAACATGTGTGTACACGCGCAAGTGTGTGTGTGAGTGTGTGTTTGTGTGTATGTGCAAGTGTGTGTGAGTGTGTGTTTGTGTGTGTATGCGCAAGTGTGTGTGTGCACAAGTGTGTATGTGTGTATGCACAAGTGTGTGTGTGCAGTATGTGTATGTGTGTATTAGTGAGTGTGTGTGCGAATGTATGCGAGTGTGTGAGTGAGAATGTATGTGAATGTATGTGAGTGTGTGTGAGTGTGTAAATATGTGTGTGAGTGTGTGAGTGAGTGTGAGTATGTGTGTGAGTGAGTGTGTGTGTATGTGTGTATAGGGTAAGCACTGGATTAATTTATTTTCCCCTCCCTTCCCCTCAATGTTGCTGTGATAAGCAGAGATGCAGGGGATCCCATCAATACTGTGGCAGGGGATCACACCCGTGGGCTACCTGGTGCTGGGAATTCAGTGCTGCTGAGCCACATTCCCAGGTCTCCAGGCGCATAGGCTGGGACAGTAGTTGAGTGCGTCAGAGACCTCTGATGTGCTAATTCTCTCCTTTCATCTGATCCATGCATTTTACTGAGTTTCAGCAGCCCAGGCCTTTGCCCTAGACATGACATTTTCTAGGGGTCTGTGTGGTCAGCATGTGACCACCAGCAAAGTTCAGCTGATAATCTTGGACAAAACCCCTCTGGTTCTTTCCCTTAAGACCGGGGGTCTGGTCCCCCTTCCTGCTGCCTGAGAAATGGGGGGTATGCAGGGGAATGCAGGCACATAGCTATGGGAGGGTGGGAGGATGGCTGCCCAGCTGCCCCCTGAGGCCCCGCCTCGTCTCAGGTGCAGAACTGCCCATGCAGGATGAGAGCATCATTGAGGGACTTGTGCAGTTGAGAAGTGCCCGAGTTGTGTGTTCCTCCCAGCAGGCGTCCTGCGTCTCTCACCTCGCCCCCAAGGCACTGAGATGGCAGAGGGTCTCTGAGGAAAGCTTCTGAAGCCCACAGCCAAGTTTACAATTCCTCATGGATCCACACCAGGAGGAGCTGCCCAACTCCGTGAGGTCCTGAATGCTCCATCTTGAGAAGTGCAGTGCCCTGAGGAGGGCCCGGATAACCCCATTTGGAATAGACTGGCCTTTGGGGACCACCTACCCTAGGCTATCCTGGAAACTGCAGCATACCGGCCTGTATGCTTGTGGACTTTGCTTTCCTGCTCTCCTGGTACCCTTTTGCCTGTCTCCAGAGTCTGTCCCCAAGAAGAGTAAACCCAGTGGCTGAATACACACATAAAGAGAAAGCTGAACCACCCAGGAGGAACCACCTTAAATCCAATTCCTGCCATTGGCCTGAGTACTGCTTCATTTCCTGGCCCAGAGCAGCTGAACTTTCTCCTGGGGTCCTCTGTGGGATGTCTAGGGTGGCTGCTCTTCAACCCCAGGGGAGCTGAGTGAGAACTTGCCAAAATGTCAGACCTTTTCTATGGGGTCACAGGAATGGACCAAGCACACTCTTGATCTTGCTGGACCTTTTAGCTTGGCAGCCATTGGAGACAAACACCTGAGGAATCAGCCCAATCCTGAACCTGATTGACAGCCCATGTGATGCGATCATTGGCAAGGAAGGAGCCAAGCTGTCAGCATGCCCTGGAGGAGGGACTGGGGGACTTTTCCTTCAGAGGTGGCAGGTAGCAAAGTAGTGAATGACAGATGATATTCCCCTTGGGGGGCTGGGGAGGGTGGATTCCAGGCTGAGGGCCCAAGGTTGAGTGGCCGTCCTGGAGGTGAGCACTCACTCTGCAGCTAGCCCTGGACCTTTGCCATATACCAGAAGATCTGGGCAAATACTGTTCTCCTATACATACATACATACATACATACATACACACATACACACATACACACATACATACATACACACATACACACATACACACATACATACACACACATACACACATACACATATACATCACTTGATCACTTGACTTCCTGTAGATCATCGATTACTCTAGTGGGCACCAGTAACATTTCAATATGTCCTGTCACATGTGAGATAGCCCAAGGGCATCTGCCCACTCCAGGAACATAAAGCGCCTCAAACCATTCCATCAAATCATAGGAATGAGGTCTATAATTGTTACTGGTATTTGGCATGTCAAATACGACACGAGTGCTTGCCAGGCTTTGCTGTGTGAGTGGGATAATCTTCTAGTCACCTCAAGACTCGAGCATTTATTGATGATACCCGCGCCGAGCCGGGCTGCAATCAGTTCTTCTTCTGGGTGGAGTTCTGACAAAAGGAGAGTCTGGATGTGGAAAATGGCGGCCCTGATGGTGTGGGGGGTTCCTCTGGCTTCTTGCAAGTCTCGCTGGGGTGGCAGGCTAGGGATAGAACCCGCCATCCCTCCTGGATGCCTCATGATCAGCTGGGCACTGGGAGAGCAACTAGCAGCTCTGCCCCGTGTGTGTGAGTCTCTGGATCGGCATACCTGGTCCGGGCTTGGAAAAACTGCTGCAGGGTGTGTCAGTGACGAGCTGGACTGCAATCAGCTCTTCTGTTGGATGGAGTTCTGATGAGAGGAGAGTCCAGATGTGGAAAATGGCGGCCCTCATGGTATGAGGGTTCCACTGGATTCTTGCGAGGCTCTGCTGGGGTGGCAGGCTAGGGCTAGAACCCGCCATCCCTCCTGGACACCTTGTAATAAGCTGGGCACAGGGAGAGCAAGTAGCAGCTCTGCCCCGTGTGTGTGAGTCTCTCATAATTCCTCATTCCCCATAAACTCTCCAGTTTGATGCAAATAGAATGATCGTTGAAGTGTACAAATGAGAAAGATCCTGAAAGGACCTGGTGCTAAAATACATTGAATCTAAGATTAAACTGCAGCGGCAGAGCCGCTGCACACTTGCACAGCTGTGGATCTGGAGTCTCTGTCTTGTGGCAGTTGGCTGTGGTGGCTGGAGCTCAGGCTCACACCCACTGAGCCCGGGGGCTGGGGACTGGGTGGAGGCCCCCAATCCTTGCTCCGAGTCCAGCAGGCCCTAGGACCTATGTAGGACACAACCAGGAGCTGGCTGAACCTTTTGCTTTTCACATACATACATACATATATATGCACATACATACAAACACATGAGTGTGCACGTGCATACACACACATATTTTGCTTTTTGTTTCACATTCAGTGATGTTCAGGGGTTACTCCTGGCTCTGCACTCAGGAAGCACTTCTGGCGGTGCTCGGGGACTATAGGGGATGTCAGAGATCGAACTCAGGTTAACCATGTGCTAGGCAAATGCCCTCCCCAATGTGCTATGGCTCTTATTCCCTCTTCCCTATTCTTGACTCAATAGTCTCTAGGGCTCAGTGTCTTATTCTCTTGTGGGCTCAGGCTGCAAAAAGTAGGTGGCATTCTGTGCTGGGCTGAGCCCTGTTGTTTTTTAGGGGCTCAGGTTCCAGGCTCTGCTCTGCCCTGAGACTCTGGCACACCTCAGGCTGGCAGGCACTTGAGGTCCCACCCCTGGACCTGGTGCTCTCTGTCCTTCTAAAGGTGAAGCAGTGACGTCAGGCCTGCCCCTGTACACATTTCCCACCAGCTCTTCCTCCTCTTCTAGACGCAAAGGACAGCAAGGAGCCCTGGCAGCTGTGGAGAGAAAGGACCTTTAATGCAGGGCGGGGGTGGGGGTGGCGGGGAGAGGCCTGGGTTTATTTGTCCACCATAAAAATGTCAGCTCCTTTGGGCACCTTCTTGAATCAATATTTGCTGTTCCGAAGCTGGGTTCAAATGCTCAGTAAGCCACTCAGCCTGGCTTCTTCCTCTCTTACCTGGGTGAGGACTCAGACTCACAAATATTTGACAGGGGAGAGGAAAAGCCCCCACCCCCACCCCACACCATCCCAGCTCTGTGATCCAAAGGGAACTTGTCAGTAGAGAAGGTTCCAGGAGCCAGGATCGCTCTGAGTGTCACTTTGTCCATCTGGAAAATGGACAGGATAATAACACCTACACACAGGGTATGGCAAGTTCAAATAAAAGAGGGCATGCCCGAGGCTCATCAGAGCAAGCCATGCAGAGTAATGAGTGACGATGATGTTGGAAAGCCATCTGCCACAACTTTGCAGATGTTACTGCAGGGTGGAGATAATGCCCTAGCCCAGGCCTGGGGCTGGAACACTTCCTCGGAACCTCCTCTTTCGCAATGGCTTTTTTTTAGACTCCAGCAGCCTCCCCCATGAGTGTCGCTCATCCAGATAAAGAGCTAGGGGAGCACGTGATGAAAGCAGATGGTTCCTTGATCCCTTCTGCATTTGCTGCTGTGGCTACTTAACCTCTCTGAGTCTCAGGTGCATAATTGCAGGGATGCAACAGTTTTCCCTGCAGAGCTGCAAAACAGAGAGACAGTGAGTGCACAGGGAGCATCCAGGAGGGATCCGGACAGTGAGTTGCTGCTTCACAGGCACTTTACGTCCTGGAGCAGAACCAGCACCTGCAGCCTGAGCACAGCTTGTTTCCTCACGCACCGCTCTCTGCTCTGGAAGACCCCACCCTGACAACAGCGTCTTGGGGAACCACAAGCCTGCTTCTGGGAAGATGAGAAGCTCCCACTGTAGAGAGTGCTTTGAAATTACTTTGCTCCCTGGTTTGGTTTGGCTGCTGGTGTGGCTTGGAGGTAGAGCTGGTAAACACGCTGAGAGCTATGGGTGCTGGGCAGGAACTCCTGCTGGGCCAGGTGGAGTCTAGCGTCTTCATGCCAAGGTGCATCCAGCCCAGACCAGCACCAGGGGGATAGGGTGCAGACTGTGTCTAACCCACAAGCCCAGGGCTTAGAGCATCACTTCAGGTGACACAGGATCACAGGCCCGTCATGTGCTGCTGCTCGTCATGAAGCAGACATGACCATAGCTTCGGGGGGTGGATGAGGACCATGTGAACCTCAGGGAAAAAACTGATCTCAGACCAAATGCACGATCCCCAGGGTTCTGGCTGACACCACACCTACCCCCGAGTGTCTCTTCTGAGATTTATGGAACCCCAGAGTCTTTGCCCAATGGAGCTGAGCTCAGTACAGGGCTAGAGCATGACCTGCCTGAAGGATGAGGTAGTGTCTATTCTGCACACTCTGCTCTGTTCCAGGCACTTCGTCTGTGCTTTCCTTACCCGCACCTCCCCTGGAGAGAATATCCCCATAACATACCCGGTGCATATAATATACGGGGTGAGTGGGCCCCTGGGCTGATAAAGATCTTGGAGGCACATCGAGTTGTTCCTCTCTCTGCTGGAGGTGAGAGCACTGTACCCTGAGTCCTCTGCCATGGCGGTATGATTGCCAGGAGTAACCGTGCTCAGAGAGGGAGGAAGGGAGCCTGCTAAGGAAATGCACAAGTTGTTTTAAACAATGTTTCTCCAAGTGAAGTTCTGGTCTCCCCAGAATGGGAATAGCATGAACTCTTAGCTAAAACTTCAGTTCTCTGGCACCACTAGAGACTAAGTGTATCTTGGGGATCTTCTTCCAGGGGGTGTGGAGGAGGCAGGACTCCCAAGCTGTGCTCAGGAGCCTGAAGGGTCACTTTCAGGGATACTTGCCTGGAAGTGGTAAGCATTATGCCCACACTCTTAGAGGCACCAAGGCTATACCTGGGGGACTCGAGGCAGGAACACGTATTCTCGAAACTAGCACATGCAAGGCAGCATTCTATACTTTTGAGTTATCTCCCTGGCCCTAAGGATCAACTTTTTAATTTCTTATTGGTGGGAAGAGCTGGATGACCCAGTGGTGCTTGGGAGCAATTTTCAGCTCTTTGCACAAAGGCCACCCCCAGTGGTGTGCAGGCAACCATGTGTATAGTCAGCCACATGCAAGACAAATACTTTAAATCCTGAACTGTCTCTCCAGCTCTGCATTTTCAAATAAGTGTCCAGGTGACTCTTACGTACATTGATGTTTAAGGATCCTCTGTCCAAACCCTGTACTTCTTTTTAAGTCATTTGAGCTTGTTTCTTTGTTTTTTGCTTTTTGGGTCACACCCAAAGATGCTCAGAGGTTACTGCTGGCTCTGCACTCAGGAATCACTCCTGACGATGTTCTGGAGACCATATGGGATGATAGGGATCAAACCCAGGTCTGAGCTTGTTTTAATTGAGATATGATTGTTATGCAGTGAAGTGTTCAAACTTAATCAGTTTTAGTACATGAATATTAAGATATGGAACATTTGGGGACCAGAACAAGAGTAGAAAAAGGTGCTTGCTTGCCTTACAAGTAGCTAATCTAGGTTCAATACCCAACACCCTATATGATCTCCCAAACTGGCCAGAAGTAATCCTTGAACATCAAATCAGGAGTAAGCGATGAGGAACATTGGGTGTGGCCTACTCTCTCTTCCAAAGCAAAATAACAAATAAAAGCTACAGGTCATTTCTGTCACTCCAAGAAGTTACCTTTGGTTCCTTCTTAGTTAATTTTATAAGTTCATATTCTTTCATCACTTGTATCACTTTTATCACTTTTATCACTTGACTTCCCGTTGTTCATCAATTTTCTCAAGTGGGCACCAGGACATCTCCATATGTCCTGTCACATGCTGTGTAGCCCAAGGGCATCAGCTCACTCCAGGAACATGAAGAGCCTCAAACAATTCCTTCAAGTCATGGGAATGAGGTCTATAATTGATACTTGTTTTTGGCATATCAAATACGACACAGGTAGCTTGCCAGGCTCTGTAATGTGGGTGGGATACTAGTAGGCTCTCATCTCATGCATTAT
>JAJIBD010005026.1:85000-130000 GCA_021461705.1 Cryptotis parvus
GATATTCACCCATACACTTTGTCAATCACATCATTTGTTGTTTCACAGACTGGTTTATATTTCCTTGAGTTCTATGTGCATATAGAGCATACTATAAAACTGAGGAGGGATGGTGGGGACTTGGGATTTGAGGACAAGTCAGACAGACGTGGGGTGGTGTGTATGGAATGGGGACAGTCTGCAAGACTGAGTCTCTGATCTTTGATGAGAACTCCAGGTAGACAGTGTCAGAACTTACAAATTGTAGGTGAACCTCTGGCATTGGGATTTATCTGTGGAAGGAAAATGCCACACATTTGGGGACCAGCACTGTTGGTATGAGGAGGAGTGAGAGGAAGCAGTAGGAGAAACAGTGATGAGTTTCCTTTGCAGAAGATAAGAATCTTCTTCAGTTTTTATTTCTTTGGCCACCACTTGCTTTATGTATGATTTTATTTTGCTGGGTGTATCTGTGTCTGTGGCTCAAGCATTCCTGGGCTTGAAATACTCTCCTCTGAAGGGTGGGTCTCTGCAGGGTGGGTCCTTGTAAGCTGGGTTTCTGACAAGCCAGGCTGGAGACTGGCTTAATCTCTTGGGTGGAGATCTTACCAGCTGCGGAGTGTGGATGGTAAAGATTGCTGCCAGCAAGGTTTGGGGGTTTCGCAGGGTTGCTCTGAGGCTCAATTGGGATGGTAGACTCGGGTCGGAAGTCGCTCTCGTGGTTCGTGGAATGCAGGGGGTTCAATGGGGGAAAGCTTCGTATGTGCTCTGCCGGGTGTATCTGTGTCTGTGGCTCAAGCATTCCTGGGCTTGAAATACTCTCCTCTGAAGGGCATGTCTCTGCAGGTAGGGTCCCTTGTAGGCTAGGTTTCCTAACAAGCCAGGCTGGAGACTGGCTTAATCTCTTGGGTGGAGATCTTACCAGCAGAGCAGATACCAGCTTTCCCCGTTGAACCCCTTGCATTCCACAGACCATAAGAGCGACTTCCGAACCGAGTCTCCCATCCCAATTAAGCCTCAGAGGAACCCAGAGAAACCCCCCCCAAACCTTGCTGGCAGCGATCTTCACCATCCACACTCCGCAGCTTGTAAGATCTCCACCCAAGAGATTAAGCCAGTCTCCAGCCTGGCTTGTCAGAAACCCAGCCTACAAGGACCCACCCTGCAGAGACCTGCCCTTCAGAGGAGAGTATTTCAAGCCCAGGAATGCTTGAGTCATACAGATACACCCGGCAGAGTAGATACCAGCTTTCCCGTTACACGCAACCGCTCCGCAGCAATGCGATTTACCTCCAAATCACCATGAATATTCTACCCACCCCCTCTGAGAGAGCCCCACAAGGTAATGAGAGTATAGTGCCGACACGGAAGAGCCTGGCAAGCTGTCTGATGCGTGTTCGATATGCCAAAACCAGTAACAAAAATGTTTATTTTCCTGACCCCGAAATAGCCCTTAATATGGCAGCAGTAAGAAAGGCGAACAAGCAGTGCCTGATAAAATTTCCACGACCAACCTAGGCTTCCAAAACGAAGAAGGACTAAAATGACTGTCTGTACTTTCAATGAACATATGCTGGTATCAGAAGCATATATTGAGGGATCTGATGGTGCAAGCACAAAAGATCAAGTACGACATAATTGGTCTGACTGAGACAAGGAGGTGTCAGTCGTGTCACGCTGTATTTGACACTGGAGAAGAATTGTTCCTTGGAACATGTGACGAAAGAGGCGTTGGTGGCATTGGTATCCTTGTGAACACGAACATGGCTGTCAACATTGATTCATTTGAATGCCTAACAAATCGGATAGGACGATTGCACTTGAAGAGATGTGGCCCACTACCAGCAATTTCTATCTTCATTGTCTACGTACCAACATCCACATACAAGGAAGATGAAATTGAGAAATTCTACATGGAACTGGAGGAGTTCTATAAAAAGATCACACCTTCTACAAGATCATAGTCGGTGATTTTAATGCCAAGATAGGACAAAGAAGATCAGCTGAAGAACTCCATGGACTAGAATGGAATGAACAGGGTGAGAGACAATCTGAGTTCATCATGTTCACCAAGACCATTCATGGGAACTCACAGTTCCAGAAGGCTGAAGTGAAATGTTGGGCCAGGAATCTCCTGGTGGACAGTTCCACAATGAAATTGACCACATCATCTTCAATCGACGGTTTTATCTGACCGATGTTGCTGTCGTCCCCAAATTCCAAACAGAATCGGACCACCATCTCCTTCGTGCAAAATTCTACTCCACACAACAGGGAGAAAAGGCTGAAAAGTTTAAGAAGAGAACTCCCAGAATGACCACCAACTGGGAACTCTTTGGCACCATTGCAGCAACATGGGAAGATACCATATTGATGACATTGATGAAGAATACAACCGACTGGTTCAGCACCTCCATGATTGTGCGAAGAATGCCGAGAGAAAGACACAACAGGACGCCTGTCTTCAGAAACTCTCAAGCTCATTCGCCAATGTGGCAAGGCAGGAGCCTCAGACGACCAAATGGGAACGTCCAAGCTTGCAAAGCAGTGCAGAGAAGCAATAAAAGAAGACCTCAAAGAGAAAAGAGCAGAAATATTGGAAGATACAGCAGAGGCCGGGAAAAGCATTCACACCGCCCGCCTGTCCTTTGTCAACTATAAGACCAAGATGACTGCCCTCCGACGCCCTGATGGATCTATTACATCTTCCAGAAAGGCAATGGAGAAGTTTATTCATGACTTCTACTCAGATCTCTTTGATAGTCACGTCCACCTGCCCACATACCAAATTCCGCAGGATGGATATGTCATTCCCAAGGTTCTCCCTTCTGAAATCCAACATGCCATTTCATCAGTAAAGAAGGGAACAGTACCTAGGAATCAGCTTAACCAAGTGTGTAAAGGACCTATACAAAGAGAACTACAAGACACTGCTTCAAGAAATAAGAGGACACGAGGAAATGGAAACACATTCCCTGCTCCTGGATGGGGAGAATTAACATTGTCAAGATGGTAATACTCCCTAGAGCTTTGTACAGATTCAATGCGGTTCCTATAAGGATTCCCATGACATTCTTTAAAGAAATTGACCAAACACTTCTGAAATTCGTATGGAATAACAAACCCCCACGGATAGCTAAAGCAATCCTTGGGAAGAAGAAGATGGGAGGCATCACCTTTCCCAACCTCAAACTGTACTACAAAGCAGCAGTAATTAAAACAGCGTGGTACTGGAATAAAAACAGACCTGTGGACCTATGGAATAGAGTTGAGTATCCTGACACCCACCCTCAAAGACATGATCAGTTAATCTTTGATAAAGGTGCAAAGAGTCCAAACTGGAGTAAGGAAAGCCTCTTCAACAAGTGGTGCTGGGAAAACTGGACAGCTACATGTAAAAAAATGAATTTGGACCTGTGTCTAACACCTTGCACAAAAATCAGATCAAAATGGATTAAAGATCTCAATGTCAGACCTGAATCCATAAAGTACGTTGAAGAAAATATAGGAAAAACCCTCCACGACATCGATGCTAAAGACATCTTCAAAGGTGAAACACCATTAACAAAGAAACTAGAAGAAAATATAAATATATGGGACTACATGAAACTGAAGAGCTTCTGCACCTCGAAAGAAACAGTGACCAAGATAGAAAGACAGTCGACAGAATGGGAAAGAATATTCACCCAATACCCATCTGATAAGGGGTTAATATCCAGGATATATCAGGTACTGGTACAAATACATAAGAAAAAAACAGCCAACCCCATTAGAAAATGGGGAGAGGAGATGAACAGAAACTTTGACAAGGAAGAAATCCGAATGGCCAAAAGGCATATGAGAAAATGCTCATCATCACTAATCATCAGAGAGATGCAAATCAAAACAACAATGAGATATCACCTCACACCACAGAGAATGGCCCATATCCAAAAGGGTAAAAGCAACAAGTGCTGGCGTGGATGTGGGGAAAAGGGGACTCTCATACACTGTTGGTGGGAATGTCAACTTGTACAACCTTTCTGGAAAACAATATGGACACTCCTCCAAAGACTAGAAATTGAGCTCCCCTTTGACCCAGCCATACCGCTCTTGGGAATATACCCTGGAAAGCCAAAAACACAAAGCGGAAACACAATCCGCACTTTTATTTTCATAGCAGCACTATTCACAATAGCCAGAACCTGGAAACAACCAGTATGCCCGAGAACTGATGACTGGATAAAGAAACTGTGGTACATCTACACAATGGAATACTATGCAGCTGTCAGAAAAAATGAAGTTATGAAATTTTCCTATAAATGGATGGATATGGAAAGAATCATGTTGAGTGAAATTAGTCAGAAGGAAAGAGAGAGACATAGAATGACTGCATTTATTTGCATGACATAAATATACTAGGTGATCTTACGAAAGTGGAAATTACCACAAGCATGTGGGAGTCAGAGGTTGGTTTAGATAGAGAAGGGAACATGTGTGAATAAATGTCTAAAGTTCTGATGCTAACATAGAACTGAGCATTAAATACAGACAAAAAATGCAAATGATGGCTTCTAAGTATACGTAGTGCACTTAGAAGTGTACAATGTGTGGGAGAAGGAGGAGAGAGAGGGAGAGGAGAGGAGATAAAGAACCTGCCATTCAGGCAGAATGTGGGAGGGGGAGGAATTGGGGACATGGGTGGTGGCTGGGGGGCACTGGTGGAGGGTGGGGTGCTGGAACACTGTGTGACCCGAAACCCCCAAGCGTGAACAGCATTGTAATTGTATATCTCACGGTGGTATAATAAAATGTTAAAAAAAAAAAAAAGAAGGGAACAGTACCCGGCCCAGACAAAGTCAGACCCGAACACCTGAAACATCTGCCGTCGTTACTCATCAATAACTAGCTCGGCTCTTCACACACTACCTGTCCGAATGCAAGGTGCCCTCCCAATGGAAAACCAGCAGGACAGTTCTACTGTTCAAGAAGGGAGACATTCACAACATCGGCAACTATCGCCCCATCTGCCTGTTGTCCGTCATCTACAAGCTGTTTACACGAGTCATCCTGAACAGGATTGGCAGAACACTAGATGAAGGGCAACCATGCAAGCAAGCTGGCTTCCAGAAAGGATTCAGCACAATCGACCATATCCACACAGTAACCAAGCTCATTGAGGTTTGTAGGGAGTACAAGATGCCGCTCTGTCTCACGTTCACTGATTTAAAGAAAGCATTTGATTCTGTGGAGACCAAGCGATCATCGAAGCCCTAGCCAAACAGGGTGTTAAAACCCAATACATCAAGATCCTTCGTGAGCTCTATTATGGATTCACCACCAGAATCTCACCATTCTACAAGGAAGTGATCATTGATGTCAAAAGAGGGGTTCGACAGGGTGATACCATTTCACCAAAACTTCGAGAACATCATGCGACAATTAGAATGGGAAGGAATGGGAGTAAAGATAGATGGTCGGCAACTACACTACCTTCGCTTTGCTGATGACATCGTTCTAATAACACCAAACATTAGCCAAGCAGCACAAATGCTGACTCATTTCGACCGAGAATGTGGAAAGATAGGTCTACAGCTGAATCTCAGCAAAACTATGTTTATGAAAAATGAACTAGTTCCTAGGCTCCATTCACTCTCAATGGAACAGACATCTCTGAATACAACAGTTATGTGTACCTAGGTCGAGAACTCAACATGATGAGCGACCTAAAACCTGAGCTGCGTAGGAGGAAGAGAGCATCATGGAATGCCTTCAAAGGCATCTAAGAAATAGCTAAAAGGACAAAGAACCTCCGGCTCGGGGGCACATCTCTTTGACTCCACTATTCTCCCTGCATTAACATACACCTCAGAGACCTGGGCCCTACGCAAACTGGATGAAAATGCTATTCGGGTCTCCCAGAGAGGAATAGAAAGAGCTATGCTTGGAATATCATGCCTCACTCAAGTGAGAGAGGAATCCGGAGTTCCGACCTCTGTCGCTATTTTAGAATCAGGGATGCTGTCCCGTTTACCAAGGCATCGAAAATCAGATGGGCTGGACATGTAATGCGATTTGGAGACGACCTCTGAACTAGAGCTGTTACCGACTGGATTCCACGGGATGTCAAAAGATCACGTGGCCGCCCACCTACAAGATGATCAGACTTCCTTGTCAAGACCCTGAAGGAACAGTTTGAGGCTCTTCGTATTCCTGAATCAACCAGATGCCATTGGGCTACATTGGCACGTGATAGGGTCCTAATGGAAATGTTACTGGCGCCCGCTCAAGAAAATCGATTAATAACGGGATTCAAGTGATCAAGTGAAGTGAAGTGATGATTTTATTTTACTGATTGAGGTAAATTTAGTTTACATAGTGTAAGTGTCTTTTCTCTTGCTTGGTTTCTTTTTATCATCTGTAGTTACTCTTGGCTCTGAGCACAGGGATCACTCCTGGCAGGGCTTGGGGACTATATGGGATGCCAGAGATCAAACCTGGTTTGGTCGCATGCAAAGCAAACACCTTACCCTCTGCACATCTCTCTGGCCTGATGACTTGACTTTTAAGATTTTTTAAGAATGACATAATATTGTCATCATAATACTAAGCTGATATCATCGTACCAGCTTACCAACCATCACCAACTCAAGCTTGATCCCTAGTACCACATGGTATCCCAGCATTACCTGATATGATCCTAGGGGACCCCAGCCCCCAAATCATGGGTCCAGTTGACCAAGACTTGCTGGTCAAGTCCCTAGACTTCCAGGTATCATTACCTGTCATATCAAATATTAAGTCACTATATGATCAATACCCAGGGACTGATCATAGAGAAATGAATTTAGCTGCTGGTATCTGCTAAAGAAAACAACCTAATCAGAGGAGCTTGAGAGAACCACTGTTTCAGTGTGTATGCAAATCATCTTAGCTATAGATTTACATTTTCTCAGGTTCTGTTATTGTGGGTCCAGACTAGCACCTGCTTATGTGCTTATTTGAAAAAACAGCAATCACTTATCTGACAATAAACTCCTAAAGCTTCATTGTAAAAATATCCCATCAACACATTAATTCAATGCATGGGACTTCTTCAGTGGGACAGGGTCTTCATCAGCCCCCATATCTTCAAGTAGGAATTGAAAAAATCAGTAAGCAATGCCTGAGACATTATTGAAGAGGAAAAAAGTAACAGCTTAGGGGGACTATTAAAATACTTTGTATTGACAAGAAGACTCAAAAAACAGCTTGCTTTGGTACAAATCCACAGTTGACAGCGAGCATCTGCTTGCAGGATAAACAATGAACACAGGCTTAGTCCATCAGCTTGAGGCACTGACAACTGTTCCTGCACGGATTTACTATTTGACCTCTGAAACTTCATAATAAAGTTATATTAATAAGAAAACTTTTAAAAGTGTAGTTTCTGGACCAGGACACAGTACCATTGTTAGAGTTCATGTCTAGCATGAGGTCAACACTAGCTTGATCCCTAGTACCATCTGCTATCCCAGCATTACCCAATATGACCCTAGAGAGCTCCAAGACTTTGAATCATGGATCCAGTTGACCAAGACTTGCTGATGTAGCCCCCAGACTTAATGCTGCTTGGGAGGTTCCCCTAACACCCTGCAAAGGAAATTTCTGGTGGACTCATAAAGTAAGAAATATAATTCAATGTGGCAATTTTCTACCTCAGCCAAATACTGAATTTGGGCTGGCCATTTGACAGCATCATGCATGTGGTTGTAAATGTTTAGGACCTTGCTTGACTGAATTAAAAAACAAACTTCATGTTTGACGGTTTGACCAAATGAGAAACTATAGGTTGGAACGTCCCCTAGAGAATATTGAAAGAAAGGATCATACCTCCTCACTGATGAGTTACTATCATGAAATACCAACATACTAAACTCTTGCTCCCTTTTATATGAACATTGCTCTCCTGGGACACTTTGAAAGCTTTTCAGATACTTTTTCCTTTTTTGCAGTGTTCAAAGATGTCTGTTTCAGCTCCATAGTTTATTTCTATCTTATATGATGGGCCATTTTTTCCGTACATACATTCATCATTATTAGCTCTGGAACATTTGCTATATTTCTTTGATAACTTCTACCCTTTCAGAACCACTATTATTTGAAAGTTGGACCTTTCCCTCCAGTCGGAACTGATTTCTACTGCTTGAATGAGCAATCTGTTAAAAAATACAAATGCAAGGTCTTTTAATGATCTCAAAAATATCCTTTTGTATTGGAAAAGAAAAAACCTCAAAAACATCTACATAAAGAAGCAGGACTATGGGACAGTGAGATAGCTCAGTGGGTAGAGCTCTTATCTTGGGCACAGCTGACCTGAGTTCAAGTTCAGCATCCCAGATGGGTGCCTGAACACCAACAGGAGTGACTCCTGAGTACAGAGCCAGGACTTATACCTGAGCATCCCAGGGTGTGCTCCCCCTAAAAAAAAAGAAGAAATACTAGAGGATGGATGAAAATATTGGCAGAACTTGGCAGTTTCCCCTTCTTCACCAAACAGACCCACAACTTTCTTATGGTTCTCTCAGTCACACATAATCCCTCTGGAGAGCTGCTCCTCATCAGTGAAAAGAAATGTGATCACTAAGCTTTGATCACTTGATCACTTCACTTGACATCCTGTTATTCATCGATTTGCTCCAGCGGGCACCAGTAACATTTCCATTTGACCCTACCACGTGCCAGTGTAGCCCAATGGCATCTGGTTGCTTCAGGAATCAGAAGAGCCTCAAACTGTTCCTTCAGGGTCTTGAAGAAGTCTGACCATCTTGTAGGTGGGCGGCCACGTGATCTTTTGACATTCTGTGGGATCCAGTCAGTAATGGCTCTAGTCCAGCAGTCGTCTCCAAATCACATTACATGTCCAGCCCATCTGATTTTCCATGCCTTGGCAAACGAGAACATCATGTGATAATTAGAATGGGAAGGAATGGGAGTGAAGATAGACGGTCGGCAACTACACCACCTCCTCTTCGCTGATGACATCGTTCTAATAACACCAATCATTAGCCAAGCTGCACAAATGCTGGCTGACTTTGACCGAGAATGTGGAAAGATAGGTCTACAGCTGATCTCAACAAAACTATGTTTATGAGAAATGAACTAGTTCCAGAGGCCCCATTCACTCTCAATGGAACAGACATCTCTGAATGCAGCAGTTATGTGTACCTAGGTCGAGAAGTCAACATGATGAACGACCTAAAACCTGAGCTGTGCAGGAGGAAAAGAGCAGCCTGGAATGCCTTCAAAAGCATCGAAGAAATAGCAAAAAAGACAAAGAACCTCTGGCTCCAGGCACATTTCTTCAACTCCACTGTTCTCCCTGCATTAACATACACCTCAGAGACCTGGGCCCCATGAAAGCAGGATGAGAATTCTATTTGGGTCTCCCAAAGAGGAATCAAAAGAGCTATGCTTGGAATATCACACCTCACTCAAGTGAGAGAAGGAATCCAGAGTTCTGACCTCCGTCGATATTCCAGAATCAGGGACGCTGTCTCATTTACCAAGGCATCGAAAATCAGATGGGCTGGACATGTAATGCTATTTGGAGACAACCGCTGAACTAGAGCTGTTACTGACTAGATTCCACAGGATGTCAAAAGATCATGTGGCTGCCCACCTAAGCTTCGATCAGCCCCATAAATTCATTTAAGGGGAAGATGCCCCATGGTGAGTTGTGAAGAGCTTGTGGGGTTGGAGTTTGACATCAGACAGGAGAAATTAGTGTCACCAGTCATTCGGAGGAGCTGTGTGTTTTTCTCTTTGCCTCTGTTTTAAATTCTAGTTTCTAGGGTAGCAGAGTGTCCACTGGCAATCCAAGAGACAGGTTCTCACAGTGAGGCTGTGACAGGATCAGAGATCTGAGGGACCTAGAGGTATCGAGGCCACAGTGAGTGAAGTAGGGCTTGCCCCTGTTCTGGAGGCTTCATTGTGCAGCTTCTAATTCAGACCTGGTTTGGGTCCAAGTGCTCACATTTTCCTTTGAGATCAGAAGCCCGAACAGTATTTAAAAGCATGGCTTCTTGGGTCTTAGCTATTGGAAAATTGAGCTATCTCTGTCTTTTCCCCAGCCCACTCTGCCTGTCCCTCCTGTGTGCTATGACCTCAGTACAAAGCTCCTTTCATTGCAAGACTATAGTATGGAGACCTAGCCTAAAGCCTGGCCCTGCCTCCTGTGTGGAGGCTCTGTCATTCACACATCTGTGACTAGCAGTCCCTTCTTTCTGAAGCCTTGCTCACTCCTCGGATACATCCTCAATGTGAGCACAGAACTTACCACTTCCTTATCATGTAGTCTTACCTTGCATAAACAGCTTGTCACCATTTTAGCTTAATTTTGTTATTGAGATCATGTTGAGTACAAGACTGGATTTGTTTTACTTTTCTGTGTCTCCTCAATTGTATGTTACCATGAGGTACTGTGTCCCTTCAGCACAGTCCATGGGCCTCCTCCCCCTCCCTATTCTGTGATCATATCCAAGAGTTGTTTTTTTAGTTTTGTTTGTCCTCTTTCATGTCTTGTGTATGAGCTAGATGGTTCAGTTTTTTGTTTTTTTCCCCTTCTGACATTCACTAACGTGACACCTTCCAGTTTCATCCATGTTCTAGAAAAGGACAAGGTTTTATTGTTTCATATAACTACACAGTCTTCTTGTATCTATAAAAACAATTTATTTACTCACTCACAAAGCTACACAGTCTCTTGTATCTACAAACCACAATTTATTTACTCACTCATGTATTTGGGTACTTGGGTTTATGAAGTGGGTTTAAACTTCATTTATATGAATTAGATTTACAATTCATTTACTCACTCATGCCATTGAGTCTAGATCTTGTCTATTGCAAACAGGACTGTAATGTACACAGGCTTGCTTGTGCTTTTAAAATTACTTCTTTCCTTTAGATAGAAATCTAGGATGGGAATGGTTGATCGTATGAAAGATTTGCTTTTAAGATTTTGGGAAATCTTCACACTATTGTTCACAGAGGCTGGTCTCCCACCAATAGTGAATGGAGCTGCCTTCTCCACATTCCCTCTAGCACTTGTTTTTCTTGTACTTATGGGTGTGGAATGGATATGTGAGATTATTCATCATTGTAGTTTTCTGCTTTGTTTTGTTTTTCGTTTAGGGGCTGTATACCAGGTAGTGCCAAGGGCTATACTTGGCTCTGTGCTCAAAAGAGAGCCCCATGATATCATGCTCAGAAGGTTGATGTGGTGCTGGGGGTTTAAACCTGGGTCAGAGGGGTGCAGGACAAGCACCTGAACTATCCATTGTAATTTTCACTTGTGTTTGTGTGACAATGAATGATGATAAGCATTTTTCTTATCTGCCTGTGGGACAGTTGTGTGTATTCTTTGATAAAGCATCAATTCCACTCTTCTGGTTTTCATTTTCTTAATAGGGTTGTTTGTTTTCTTATTGTTGAGTTTTTGTGACTTCTCTATATAGCTTGGATTAGTTATTTGTTAGATATATGATATGTGGATATTGCTAGATATGGTATGTGAATATTTTCTTCCATCCTATAGAATGGCGTTTTTATTTTAGCTATACAATGTTTTATATATAATAATATATTACATATTATAGTATATATAATATGTAATATATTGTATTATAGTACTAAAATCGGCAGAGCCTGACAAGCTACCATGTAGTATTTGATATGCCAAATACCAGTAACAATTATAGACCTCATTCCCATGACCTGATGGAATGGTTTGAGGCTCTTTATGTTCCTGGAGTGAGCAGATGCCCTTGGGCTCTACTAGCATGTGACAGGACATATGGAGATGCTACTCGTGCCTGCTCAAGCAAATCAATGATGAACGGGAAGACAAGTAATACAAGTGTACTAAAATATATAATATATTACATATCATATAACATGTAATATATTATATATATTTTATACAGTATCACATTGTATTATGATAATTTGTATTATGTATAAACTTGTACTTCGCAGTACAGTTTGAAATTAGGGGATATAGTACCTTCATTATTCTTTTTTTTCTTCAGGATTAATTTGGCTAATCAGGGAATTTTTGTGATTTCATACAAATTTCAGTAATATTTATTCTATTTTCTTGAAGAATATTGGAATTTTGATTAGAATTGCTTTGAATTGTGGTACTCTGGGTAGGATGACCAATTTAACAATTTTAATTCTTCCTATTCATGAGCACAGATTATTTCCATTTCTTTGTGGCTCCTATTATTACAGTATCTAACATTTTTAATATGCAAGTCTTTCACCTCTTTTTGTTAAGTACATTTCTAAGTACTTAATTGTGATGTGATTGATTGTGGAACTGCTTTCACTATTTCATTCTTCTCTAATTCATTGCTTGCATATAGAAATGGAATATTTTATACAATGATTCTGTGGCCAGTCATTTTTACTCTACTGGTATATTGCTCTAATAACTTCCTAGTATAATCTTTAGAGTTTTATATGTGTATTATCACATCATCTGCAAATAATGACAGTGTTACTTCTTTTTCCACTTGGCTACAACTTATTTCTTATTCAAGACTAATTGCTCCAATTAATACCTTCAATACTAAGTGTAATAATAGCAATGGAACTGGACATCCTTGTCTACATCTGATAATAGAGAAAAATATTTACTATTCTCGGGGTTTGTATTTTGCATTAAATTCATAGGAGATGGAATTCCACTTGACACCTGAATAGAAAGGCCATTAGAGCTGACATGCATCCAGAGTGCAAATGAGGTCTGACTTACATGAGTCTAGTGATGGGTTTATCAATTCTGTTTCTCTTAGAAGAGTCGGCTCTTTGCTTTTGTTGATCATTTTTTGTATTGTATTGTCTTTTTTAAATTTTCATTTGATTGTCTTTTTTTGTATTGTATTGTCTTTCAAATTTTTAGTATGTTTATTTTGTCTCTAATTTTATTTTTTCCTTCTACTGACTTTGAGTTTTATTTGTTCTTTTTTCTGGTTCCTGTGGGTATGAGGTTGTTTTAGTTAGTTAGTTAGTTTGCTTGTTTAATTTGGAAGTCCTCTAGTTTTCTATTATAACCTATATTGCTATGAGTTTCCCTTTTAGTAATACTTTTGTGGTATCCCATATATCTTGGCCGTTGATGCCTTTTCATTTGTTTCTAGAAATTTCTCCTGTTTCCTCACAGACTCAGTCATTTTCAATAACATGTTATTAGTTTTTCTATAATTGACTTTTCCCCAGATTTGATTCTTTTTGCTTGATTTCAAGTATCTACAGAGATATTTGATATGATTTCAGTCTTCATGAATTTGTTGACACTTGTTCCCAAACATGTGATCTATCCTTAAGCACATTCAGTGAAATGTGAGAAAACAGCATATTCTGTGGGGCTAGAGAAGAGAAGGTACTATAATGAGCAGAGATATTCAACCAACCAAACAGAAAATAATGTGTATTCTACTTCTTAGAGGGAGAGGTGTCTTACTTTTTAAGCCCCTATAGTCTAATTCCTCAATTAACACTTGTATTCCCTTCTTGATGTTTTATCTATTCCTAGTTATATTTTTTGTTTGGTTTTGATTTTGGTTTGTTTTTTTTTTTTTTTTTGGAGCCATACTCAGTGGTGCTCAGCCTTACTCTTGATTCTGTGCTCAGTATTTAGTTCTGGCTGTGCTTGTGGAACCGTGTGGTGCCTAGAATCAAACCAGGGTCAGCCATATACAAGGCAAGCACACTACCCACTGCACAATCTCTCAGACCTTCATTATCCTTTATAGCATGAAGTTGTTTCTGCTTTTTTTTTAGGTTACCATCTTTTGTAGAATTGCTTTCCAACCTTTTTAATCTGAGTCTATGATCATCTTTTGCAACTCAGCTGGGTCTCCTGGAAACAGAAAAAAAGTTGGATTTAGCTTTCTAATTCAACTTGCCTTTCTGTACCTTTGATTGATGAGTTCAATTTATTGACATTTAGGGAGATTATTGATATGCAAATATTTATTAACATTTTGCTACGTGAGCTCTGGTGTTATTGCCGTTTACATTTGTTCTTTGGCTCTTATTCTCTTCCTTTATACTCCTTATACTTTGACATGTATGGTTTGTGCTATGTTTGAGTCTCGTTTTTCTGTTATTTGTTTTCCAAGAATCATTGTTTTGGGTTTGTTGTGAGACTTAATCTAGGGTTCTTTGCTTCCCACCTATTTGAAAAATAGAAAGTGAGTAAATTTGATTTTGTTATTGCTCCTCTCTCCCACACTCTATGGTTTTTAGTTATCTTGCTACTTCCAAGTGGGATGTCTTTTCTTTTATACAAGTCCCTTTAGTATTTCTTGCTGAACAGGTTTAGCAGGGATGAATTCTTTGAACTGTTGTCTGTCTGAAAAAGACTATCAGTTCTTCAAATCTGAGTGATAATCTTAGTTGGGTAGAGTTTTCTTGGAGAACCTTTCCATTTATTACTTTGAATATATCATGAAATTCCCATCTGACCAGTACAGTTTTCATGAAAAAAAAATCTTCTCATAGCATTATGGAAATTCCCAGGTACTCAATTCTTCATTTTTAATCTACTCCTTCTGCGATTCTCTCCTTATCTTTGATTTTCTTTTGCCACATTAGTTATAACATATAATAGGTCTTGATGGGCATGTGTTTTGGTTTTTATTTTGTTTGAACCCATGACTTTCTTGATCTGTGTATCCATTTCTTTCCCTAGTATTGGAAGCTTTTGGCTATTACTTCCTCCAACATGATTTCTGTCCTCTTCTCTCTTTTCCTTCTAGGCCCTCTATGGTGCAAATGTTTCTTCTGATGTTGCAAATTTCTTGTGTTTTCTCTATTTTTAAAAATTGTGTTGGGCCACCTGCCCCTCTAGGTGTTGCAGGTGTACCTGTGGTGCCCAGTTGCGTTGACAGGTGGCAGACAGGGGATATGCTTGTCTGCCCTGTGGGCCCTGGATGGTGGATGGTCTGACATAGGAAAAGACTGGGCCCCCTGGGATGAACCCAGAGCTATGGCAGAGCCTAGCAAGCTATCTGTGGTATATTCGATATGCCAAAAACAGTAACAATAGAGATGAACTGAATAAGGGACAGACCAGACACAGCTGCACTGCCCAGGCCATGTGTAGCAGCCCATGGAGTCTCTGAGGAATCGTCTAGTCTCCAGCCAAGACCATCGTAGCTCCTCGGATAAAGCAGTCATGTGGGGAGAAGCCATGCTGACCAGAATTGGAGCAGGGATTTGGGCTCTCCTCCCTCTCCATACCAGTGGGGCGTGGCTACGGGTTCGCAGCCTCCGCAACCAGATGAACCGGGCAGGGGGCAGACCAGATACACAGCTGTGACAGTGTGCAGCTGCATAAGAGGCTTAGATAACAAAGTAGGCTAGGACCAGGTCTTCCCAGGGTCTTTCACATCTGTACACCATAATGATCATTGTAGTTGTAACAAACTGGAGAGGTTGATGGGGAATAAGGAACTATAATGTCACACTAGAACTCACTACTGAATATACACATAGATAATTGCATCATGAACCGTAAGGCAAGTCACAAGAAGTAGTAGAAGAGAGAAATACAGAGACAGAAATAGAGATAGAGAGAAAGATGAGAGACTCAGATGCTTGGGGAGAGCTGCCATCTGGCTCTCCCTAGCTCAGCTGACCATGAGGCTCCCAGGAGGAAAAATGGGTTTTGGGAGTGGGCCCATCACTTCTGTAGGGCCTCAGAAGCAGCCGAATGAGACTTGCTCACCATAATAACCGCCATTATCACAGTCTAGACCCTACAGCTCATCAGAATCCACACAAGACAGATACTGATCTCAAGACCAGATCAGATCAGCCGAGTTCGAGCCCAGGTAGGTGGCTCTTGGAGGCAGAAGTCACCAGGCATTCCTGGAGATGGAGCTGGGGTATCCCTTGCCCTCTCTGACCCGTCCCAGAGGCCTGGTGGCCCCACCCATGAACTGCCTCAGGGCTTTCGGCCATGATGCAGAGACTCAGAAACACGGGAGGAGATTTGCCATCCCGCTCTCCCCTAGTTCAACTGGCCATGAGGCTCCCAGGAGGCAAGATAGGTTTTGGGTATTGGCCCATCACCTCTGTATGGCCTCAGAAGCAGCCAGATGTGACTCACTCACCATAATAGCTGCCATTTTTTTGTGGTCCAAACCCCACAGCTCATCAGAACCCACACAAGAGAGATGCTGATCTCAAGACCAGCTCAGAGCAGCCGAGTTTGAGCCCAGGTAGGCAGCTCTCAGAGGCGGAAGTCACCGGGTGTTCCTAGAGATAGGGCTGGGGTCCCCATTCCCCTCTCTGAACCATCCCAGAGGCCTGGTGGCCCTGCCCAAGAACTGCCTCAGGGCTCTCAGCCATGATGCAGAGACTTAGACACACGGGAGAAAGCTGCCATCTGACTCGCCTCTAGCTCAGTTGACCATGAGGCTCCCAGGAGAAAAGATGGGTTTTGGGAGTGGGCCCATCACCTCTATAGGGCCTCAGAAGCAGTCAGATGAGACTCACTCACCATAATAGCTGCCATTTTCGTGGTCCGGACATGGTACATCAAACTAGTGGAACCAATCATGTTCTAGAATATATTACAGTCTGCAATGTATAAGTAAGGGAAATGAGAAGGAGAGAGAGAGAGAGAGAGAGAAAGGAGATAAAGAAACTGCCATGGAGACAGGCTGGGTGAAGGGGGAGGGAGGTGGGGACATTGGTGATGGCAGATGGGCAGGGGTGGAGGGATGGGTGTTAGAACACTGTAGAACCAAAATTCAAACATGAGCATCTTGTAATTGTATATCTAACGGTGGTATAATAAAATATTTTTTTAAAATTGTGTTTGCTGATCTTTTGCATGATTTTCACAATCTTATAGCAAATACTAACTTAATCCTTGATCTTTTCCATTTACTAATGAGGTCACATATTGAGTTTTTTACCTACTATACCCATTAGCTCTATGATTTGTGTTTGGATTTTTTCTCATATTTTTCTCTGTCCTTATTCAAATTGTATTCTGTTCATTTCATTTTGGATGCTGGAGAGATAGATCATATAGGAGTGTAGGAGCTCATCTAGCATGCACAGAACCCTGGTCTGTTCTCTAACACTGCATGTGGTCCCTGGAGCTACTGAGCATAGAGCCAGGAATAAGATCTAAGCACAGTTAGGTATAATGCAATCCCTACCCCACCAAAACACACAAGTCAAAACTAATTTCAGAGAGCCTTATATGACTATTTCTTTGAAATCTTCTTCAGGAAGTTTACTCAGTTTTGTTGTATTAGGAATTATTCCCAGGGTTTTGTCTTGATTCATTATTGGTAAAATTCCCTTGCTTCCCCATTATGTTTTGCATCCTGGATGACTTGGGGGATCCTGTGGGATGCGGGGTTGAACCCGGGTCAGCAGGTGCAAGGCAAACCCCAACCGCTGTGCCACCACCCCAGCCCTTCGCGCTCTGGCCTGGGGATGCTGGTGTCTGACTTGGACGGGAGTCTGTGACGTGTGGGTGTCTGCTCACTCTATCCTTGCCTCAGAGTACTTGTCCCAGGGGCTGGGGAGGTGGCCCGAGTCACAGGGCACATGAATTGGAACACCTGACACTGCACAAGCCCCAAGTGCCTGCTAGCGAAGCCCTGGCAGGCCCACAGAAGTGCTAGTGTGGCCCCTACAAAGAGATGCGGGAACAGAGCGACAGCACAGTGGGCAGGGTGTTTGCCTCGCATGTGGCCAAGCCAGGTTCCATCCCGCCATCCCATAGGTCCCGAGAACTGCCAGGAGTAGTTCCTGAGTGCAGAGCCAGGAGTCACCCCTGAGCATCTCCAGGTGTGGCTAAAAAGCAAACAGAAGTTGGTTCCCGAGGGATTTTTTTTTCCCTCCTTGGGATTTTCCCCCTTTAACCTGTGCTTTGGTTGGCTGCAGCCTTTTCTGTCTAGCCGGAGGGAAGCTGGTTCTCCAGCTCACAGTTCAGCCAGAGACACTTTTGGATTTGGGACACTTTGATCTTGAATCGGCCATTGGTCATTATGCATCCAAAAACCACTGACCACTGCCCAGGTTTCCCCATATTTAATCTGGGGTCATGACTCACAGTGTAAGAAGCTGTGAAGGGTCCTCACATTCCCTGCCATCCCTACTGGCCTTCCAGCTATCCCCATAGACAGTCTCTGCTGTCCCTACTGGCTTTCCCGCCATCCCCGTGGACAGTCCCTGTGGACAGTTCCCACTATCTCTACTGGCCTTCCGCGGTCTCCATGGACAGTTCCCATGGACAGTCCCCACTGTCCCTACTGACTTTCCTTCCATCCCCTGTGAACAGTTCCCATGGACAGTCCTCGCCATCCCTACTGGCCTTCCCGCAGTCCCTGTGGACAGTCCCCATGGACAGTCCCTGTGGACAGTCCCCTCTGTCCCTGCTGCTTCTCCCTCAGCTTTGTTGCCAGAGAAACCACAAAGCGAACCCTTAAGCGAACCCTTAAGAAACCACAGCCCAAACCCTTAAGACCATGAGGGCCAGCAGGGATGGCCCGAGTGCGGGGGGTTTCCGTAGCCATCCCCACAGCCCTCTTGAACATTCTCCCCCCCACTCTCAGAGCACCTGACCCCTTCACCTGTCCTCCTAGATCCCAACAGCCATTTTTCTGTTTCCTGTCTCCTGGAGCTCCTGCGTTTCCCTCTCCAGGGACATGGGCCCTTTGTAAGGGGCTTCTTCCACGGCCCACGATGCTCTCTGGGTCTTCCGTGTGCTCCACACTCTCTTTCTGTCATTTGTTTATTGTGGTGCTGTGGGTCCCATGTGCTGGGCTGGAGCCTGCCACTGGCTGAGGTCTGGCTCCGTCATAGTCCAGGCGGAGCCCTTCACCTGCCTCTGACCATCGTGGGGTCGAGGTGGGAACTGATGGGAGGGCTCATGTGTGGCCAGAGTTGGCCGCGTCGGGGTGTGTCCTGGCTCATGTGCTCAGCTGTGGGCTCTTTCCAGGGGTCCATAGCCCTTGTCTTTTCCACCCGCGAGTGGGGTGAAGTGCTTTCCTTAGGGAAAAATGGGAATGATAGAGACAGCACAGCGGGGAGGGCGTTTCCGGGCACGTGCCCCACCTGGCATCTCATAAGGTCTGAGCACCCCCCAGGAGTGATTCCTGAGTGCAGAGCCAGGAGTCACCCCTGAGCATCGCGGGTGTGACCAAAAGACCAAAAAAAAAAAAAAAAAAAAGCAGCTTTCCTTTGTATTTTGTTCTTCTCGCCTGCTGCTGGGGCCCATCCCAGGGCTTCGCTGTGCGAGATGAGATGAGAGCTGTCCTGAGCTGTTCCGAGCTGTCCCGAGCTGTCCCGAGCTGTACCAAGATGGGAGCTGTCCCGAGCTGGGAGCTGTTCGAGCTGTCCGAGCTGTTCCGACCTGTTCCGAGCTGTCCCGAGCTGTCACCTAGGCCCCTGCAACACCTGCCCTGTGGCTGAGTAGCATCTGAGTTAAGGACTACTTGTTTTCTTGTTTTTGTTTTGAGGATGCACCCTGCAGTGCTCAGGTTACTCTGTGCTCAGGAATTACTCCTGGCAGACTCGAAGGGCATATGGGTGCAGGGGGCTCAAACCTGGATTGGCTGTGTGCAAGGCACATGCCCTTGAGTACATTTGTTATGTTATTATTATTATTATTATTATTATTATTATTATTATTCCGAGTTTTGAGGTGACTACTAGAGTATTCCACCTGCACGGCAGAGCCTGGCAAGCTACCTGTGTCACATTTGACATGCCAAATACCAGTAACAATTATAGACCTCATTCCCATGACCTGATGGAATGGTTTGAGGCTCTTTATGTTCCTGGAGCGGGATGATGCCCTTGGGCTACACTAGCATGTGACAGGGCATATGGAGATGTTACTGGTGCCCGCTCGAGCAAATCGATGATATACGGGAAGACAGTGATACAGTGATGCTGTATTTCTTTGGATGGACTAACTTTCCTTTCTAGTCCTTATATAATAGAATTGTGTTAAAATTGGAGGTCTGCAGGCCATTTGGTCTAGTATATGTCTTGTGTGTTGGGCTTTTTCCTTTTGTCTGGGCCAGAACCTTGTCATCTAAAAAGCTGTCTGAAACTCCAGAAACAGCAGGAGTAGGCCAAGAAGTCCACCGAGATTGTTGAGGGTTGAGGAGGTAGAAAGTGAACCCTAAAGTGCTGGGGACACAGGCATACCAAGCAATGAAGTTCCCTGGAAACTGTGGCATAGCTGTGAGTGGAAAATGGGGTTGCTAGGCACTGCAGTAGTTACAGAATCAGAGAGCAGTGGAAAGCCAAGTGCCACAAAGCCTGGGCACAGGGGAAATGGGAATCATGCAGCTCTTCCTGGAGGCTTCATCCACTCTGTCTCTAGTGGAGTTGGTAGAGATCACACAGAGGGTAGGAGTCAGCATTACAGGCTGCATATCATTAATTCATGTCTATACTATCAAGATTTATTGCAGAACTGGTGAATGGCCCAGGTGAAGTCCTCAGGTTATGGAAACCCTCCATGAAGCCTAAAGCACAGCGGGGCAGAGACACGGGTGCTGGCCGTAGAAATCCACCTAATGGATCGGGGATTGCTGTGTGTTCCCAGAAAGCAGTTTTCTGCCTGTAAGCCCAAACACCAGCAGCCATCATGTACCAACTTGGTTCAGTAAACATGGAAGATATTTGTTGACTGCCTCAAGAGACAGTGGTGGGGGGCAAGAAGGTTTCCTTAAATCAGGAGAGGATTTATTCCTGAGAATGTAGTTCTTCAGAATTGCATAAATGGTTTGTATACAAAACTTAGATTCTTAAGAAGTTAGAGTTTATTACACAGGGCAAGTCAATGTGCCTGAGTGCCACCCCTCTGCCCCTAAGCCTACCACGCACCACTATCAAGACCTCTCCTTTTACCCACATACAATATCACTCATTCTGTGCCTCGATGTCTGGCCCAGATTACAAAGCTCTGATTCTGTCCCTGTGTTCTCTGCTGGCCTCCAGTGTATGATGTCCAGTCTTGATCTTAGGTCATTCTCTGTTCAGTGAATGTATTTCTGGGCTAAATCTGCTGCTCTAGAATCTGTGGTCAGGCCATGCTAGGGCTTTACCCAGAAGCTTTCTCTCCCCTTGACTTTCCTCAGTCTCTGCCTACAGCCAAGTGTGTGAGAGCCCCAGAACCCTTCCATCTGTCTGCCTGGGGGTGAGAAGTAAACAGAGGCTGCCTACCTTATTGCTTTCTTTTATCTTCTACCCTCTCCCCACACAAGGAGTCAAATATATTTTAGGTCAAATACATTTGACCTAAAACCCTAATGTTGACCTATATCTTACTTTCATTCCTAGATATTAGCTGGGTCATAGTTTAGAATATGTTTTAGGGAGCTGGGTGATGGTTTAGTATCTAAAGTGCCTTCTTTCTCGGGACCAGAGAAATAGTACAGGGTGGGTAAGGCATTTGCCTTGCATGAAGCCAATTTCAGTTCCAGCCAGGCTGCCACAAATGGTCCCATGAGCCTTGGATCTCCCATCACAGATCCAGGAGTAAGCCCTGAGCATTACTAGGCCTCTTATAAGGCTTTCCCTGCTGTAGTATCTCTCTGATGACCATCTAGACTACCATCTTCCAGGTCATCTCAATGAGAAAGGAATGAATATGAGCAGGGAAAAGAATAGATTTTAACCCAGCAAAGATAGATTTGAGATTTCTTGTATAATGTCTCACTCCACGGGCACCGCCATTTTCCACATTTGGACTTCCCTCGTCAGAACTCCACCCAGCAGACCAGCCCATCACAGCCCTGATCATCGACACCCACCCTGCAGCAGCTTTTTTCTCAATCCGGCCCAGGTATGCTGGTCCAGAGACTCTCACACATGGGGCAGAGCTGTTCCTTGCTCTCCCTGTTCACAGCCGTTCATGAAGCAGTCAGGAGGCATGGCGGGTTCTAGCCCTGGCCCACCACCTCGGCAGAGCCTCACAACAAGCCAGACTACCCACCCCTCACTCCACGGGCGCCGCCATTTTCCACATTTGGACTTCCCTCTCGTCAGAACTCCACCCAGCAGACCAGCCCATCACAGCCGGCTGCGCACGGCCTAGCGGCCGCGCGGCTCATCAATAAATGCTTTATTTGGAGGTGTTTAAAAGAGTTTGCCTCCCACTCGGCAAGCCTGGCAAGCTTCTCGTGTTGTATTTGATATGCCAAATTCCAGTAACAATTATATTAGGTCATTCCCATGACCTAATATAATGGTTTGAGGCTCCTTATGTTCCTGTAGCAAGCCGATGCCCCTGGCTCTACTGGCATGAGACAGGACATATGGAGATATTACTGGTGCCCGCTCTAGCAAATAGATGATCAACGGGAAGATCATGATCTGATCGTCTCATTTATTTGTTTACCATTTTTTCCTTGTCTATCATCTCATCATGTTGGCATCATTTTCTTTCTTAAAGTTTATTCTTCAGAATAGTTTCTCTTAGAAACCCCTGAGCATTGCTGGGTGTGGCCCAAAAAGCAGAATAGTTTCTCTTAGTGGCAAAGGCTCTCTGTTCTTCTTGTAAATATTTTGTCTTCATTTTGGAAGAGTACCTCTCATGAGTACACCAATCTAGACTGAGAGTACTTTTTTGTTTTTTAAAAGTATTTTATTATACCACCCCATGACTCTCAGACATGGGGCAGAGCTGCTACTTGCTCTCCCTGTGCCCAGCCACTCATGAGGTGCCCGGGAGGCATGGCAGGTTCTAGCCCTGGCCTGCCACCCCAGCACAGCCTCACAACAAGCCAGACGACCCCCGACTCCATGGGGGCCACCATCTTCCATATCCGGAATTCCCTCTCGTCACAACTCCACCCAGCAGACCAGACTATCACAGCCCGGCTCGGCCGCTGCAAGCGTGGTTCATCAATAAATACTTTATTCAGAGGTGACTACAAGAGTATGCCACCCGCACAGCAAGCCCTGGCAAGCTGCTCGTGTTGTATTTGATATGCCAAATACCAGCAATATTTATATTAGGTCATTCCCATGACCTAATATAATGGTTTGAGGCTCTTTATGTTCCTGGAGCAAGCGGATACCTTTGGGTTCTACTAGCATGAGACAGGACATATGGAGATATTACTAGTGCCCGCTCTAGCAAATAAATGATGAACGGGAAGATAGTGATAGTGATTATACCACTGTGAGATATACAATTACAAATATATACAATTAAAAAGTTCATATTTGGGTTTTGGTCATACAGTGTTCCAGCACCCATCCCTCCACTAGTACCCATCTCCCACCACCAACTATCCGGTTCCCCTCCCCCCCCCCCCTGCCCACCTCCATGGCAGGTTCTTTATTTCTTTCCCTTTCTCTTTCTCTTTTCCTTCCCTTCCAGTCTATGGATTACAGAACATACATTAAAGGGTTGTCATGTGTATCTTTTTGCCTCTATTTAATGCTCAGTTCTAGGTTGGTATTAGTATTTTCGACAATTGTTAGCACACTGTTCCATTTTCTGTCTTACCTAGCCTCTGACTCCCAGACGTTTGTGATAATTTCCACCTTTGACAAGACCTCCTGATACATGTTTCACTTGACCTTAGATATTGGTATCATAATATGTACATATATATTTATGTCATGCAAATAAATGCAGTCATTCTGTATCTGTCTCTCTCCTTCTGGATAATTTCACTCAACATAATCTTCTCCATGTCCATCCATTTATAGACAAATTTTATAACTTCATTTTTTCCTAACAGCTGCATAGTATTCCATTGTGTAGATGTACCAAAGCTTCTTTACCCGGTCATTGATTCTCAGACACTCTGGTTGTTTCCAGATTCTGGCTATTGTGAATAATGCTGCTATAAACATAAAAGTGGGGAATGGTGTTTCTGCTGCATATTTTTGGCTTCCCAGAGTAGATTCCCAGGAGTGGTATGGCTGGGTCAAATGGGACTTCAATTTCTAGTCTTTGGAGGAATTAGACTGAGAGTATTTGTACTCAGTCTTCTATGGCCTATCCTTTATGATCTGCTTCACTGAAAAGTTAGCTGCCTTTGTAACCATCTTTTTAAAAACTGATTATATTTTTTTTCTGTTTGAAACTTTATTTAAACACTTTGGTTTACAAAGTTATTTCTAAGTCATTTCAGATATTCAATATTCCAACACTTATCTTACCACCATTGTGACCTTCCCTCCACTAAAGTCCCAAGTTATTCACCAACCTGCCAGAATGTCCCCTTAGCAGGCAACAAAGAATTTACTTACTATTACTTGTTATAACATATGTCTCATAACGGTGTTACTAAAGTCATTTTCTGATAAGTTGTTGAACTGTTAGGTGATGTTACTGTTTTCACTAAATGAGTTTTAGTACAATTCTATGCATTTATCCCATATAATTTTCTGAGTTCCTATGAGTTATCAGTACTCTGAACTTTGACAATGTCCATGATGTGTCACTCGAATGATACAGCACCATGGCATCTCGGCCCTACCTGCTTTGGTGCAGCTATGGCTGCTCTCTGAGCTGGGAGGTGTGCCCCCCACCATTTAAATGCAAGCAAAAGCAGGTGTCAGAGTGTGGAGTGCTGGGTCCTCTAATGGCCTGACTCAACCGGAGAAGGATCCAGTAATCTGGGCCTGGAGATCAATGCAGCAGTGGGCTGTTTTCCAAACATATTATCTTTTTATTTCTGGCTTCCAAGGCTTCCCCCACCCCCAATCTTCAATATTTTGCTATCCTTACTCTGATCAATGTGTCTAAGCATGAGTATATTCTTAGTGATCCTGATTAGGATATACTATGCTTCCTTGTTCTGTAAGATCATCTCTGTAGATTTTTTCACCATTTCTACCATTTCTGAAATATTATCAATATCATGAATACAGAGAGGATACTTCTCCATTCTCTCTTTATTCATTTCAGAACTCCAATAAGAAATATTAGGTCTTTACATTCTAGCTTAAAAACTAATGCCCACATAGTCAAATAAACTTAAGTTCTCTTTCATTTTTTAATATTCTCATATTTCTTTGTTGCATTCTGAATGGCTCCCTTTCAATTTATCTAATCTGTGTTTCAATGTGATTTTTATTTTAGCGGCTACATTTTTCATTCCTAGAATTTCCATTTGTTTGTAATTCAAATCCATCTATCATTTTTGTTGGCTTTCTACAACAAACTTATCATTGTAATTGCACCCTTGTTTGGAATGAGACAGGAGGCAGCAAGGTCAAAGAAGAATTTCAATGAAAAATTTAAAATACTCAGAGCTAAATAATATCATCACCACAGAACAAAGCTTGTCGAATACAGCATATGATTTTCGGAATTTTTTGTATCCTTGAATACTTGCATTAGAACAGACAAAAGTTAAAAATTGGTTAGGTAAATCTCTATGCAGGTATAAAAAGAACAGAAAAGTAGAATGAATAAATAATGTGGAAATTAATTTTAAAATTAAGCAAAAGAATCAACAAAGCTGAAAGTTGGTTGTTTGAAACAATACTCAGGTGTTCTCTCTTCATACTCACAAAGCCTTTTTTAAAAACCTCATCTTATTGGGTCAGAGCAATAGTATAGTGGGTAGGGCATTTGCCTTGCACACAGATGACCCAGGTTCGATTTCTGGCTTCCCATATGGTACACCAAACACTGCCACAAATAATTCCTGAGTTCAGGAAATATTCAGTGGAGAGCCAGGAGTAATCCCTGAGCATTACCAGGTATGACCTTAAAAAGAAAAAGAAAACTAGCACCTCATTATTTTACTGAAGATGTTCTGCCAAGGGAAGTCCTAACAAGTCTCTGCATACTAAATCCCCCAAAACTCTTGTTAACCTCCTCTGATTTGCATTCTGGGTGCCAATGAGTATTTCAACTACACCCTGAAGTTCAGATACAAATATCCCCAAAGCCTAATCCAGCAGGCTAATCAAGATTTCCATCTGAGGCTGAGTCCCTTCCCAACCTTGTCCTCTTGCTATTCCCTCCACAAGAAATGTCCATTCTAATTTTTTGTTTCTCAAATGGAAAATATTCCACAAGTCATCCTTGCTTCTCTTCTTGATCATTCAACATTTATACTCTTATACTCAATGCCATGACTAAAAAAACAAATAAAAAGCCAGATCACCTGAAAGCCTCTTCAATTCCACCTGTGGCTTCTTTTCGTCACCCAAGAATACTTTCCAAACTTCTTTGTTTGCCTTCCAAGATGACCTCCTTCCCTCTCCTCTCTGCCCTGTTCTTTCTCCATCTTCTGCTCACTTGCTGTGCGCTCCTGATCACCTTTCTAACTCGGGCCTTTGTGTTTGATCTTTTGGTCTTTTCTGCCCAAACAGTCTTCTTCCAAGATTCAGTCTCATGCCACTTCATTCAGTTCTTTGGCCCAATGTCTCCACCTCTGGGAAGCAGTCTTTGACACTATTGAAATGGAACACATGTGCTGTCCAATTAGTACACACAACAGAGACCCTCTCCCTATATTAGTATACATCACTTATCAATGTAGACATTATCACTCTTTCATTCATTTGGGGAGTATTTGCCACCCTTCCATACCTTCTGGAATGATGCACAAAGTTGGGACTTTCTCATCACTGCATCCCCACATCTAGAAACCCTTCCTAGGAGATGCTAGAGTTCAATAAATATTTGGTGGACATAGAGTAAGGGCATAAATAGATTATTTATTAGACCTAGTTGAAAGATAAAAGTTAGGACAGCTAGTCATCAGGGAATGAGAGGAAAGACGGTCCTTTTCATTCTAGTCCCACACATTTTATTTTTAGTTTCAACCATGTGAATTTATGCTTTCTATTCCCCAATGCATTTTCTGTCCCCCATGCAATGTTGCATTATTCTACCTTGATGCTTGAGTATGTTTAGACTGTGACTGTTTTGGGGGTGAGGTACATTTAGCAGCGCTCAGGGTTTAGTCCTGGCTGTATGGTTGGGCTCAGAGGACATAAGTTGTGCCAAACATCAAGCAAGGTAAGAACCTTACCTGTTGCACTATTGCTCCAACCCTAGACTGTAGCCTTCTTGGGGACCCTATCTCAGACCCTATCTCACATCTGCACTCTGACCCTGTTGCTAGCATGAGCCGATGCTCATTCATGTTGCTTTAATTCAGCCTGTATCCTTTACATTTGATCTCACTGAAGAAAGATATTTAGCCTAATTCTTCAGGAGTTACTGTCATAAAAACAAAGCAGTTATTGTTGTTGCTGTTGTTTTGGGCCACACTAGCAATAACTCAGGAGTTATTCCTGACTCTGCACACAGGAATTAATCCTGACAGTTGCTTGGAGAACCATATGGAATACTGAGGGTTGAACCCAGGGTTGCCTCATGGACAGCAAGTGTCCTACCGACTGTACTATATCTCCAGCCAATAGAATTTTTAATTATTGATAGACATATTAAATGAAGTACATTTTCCTGATTCCAAGCATCTTGAGAGAAAAGTAGAAATGACAATTTCTTGGTTGATTTAATAAGTCTTTGAGGGCAGGGAGTAAATACGAGTCCTGTGAACCATTGAGTAACTCCAGCACAAAGGACTACAGAATGTCCTTTTGCAAATACATGTTGTATGAATTAATTTAAAGAAATAAAAGAACAACCAAGCCTCCTTACGTTCCTCTTTTTTCAAGATTTTCTGAATTTGCACACTATCTATGAAGGATTAGCTCTAGGATCTCTTTCAAGCAGATTTTTTGGGGGTTTGTTGGAATTCTAACTCTTTATTCAGAGGGGGCACTCCTAACAGTGCTCAGGGCTTATTCCTGGCTCTATAAGTAAGGATCACTTTTGGCAGTGGTCAGGGATAGGGATGGCCTGTGATGCTAGGAACTGAACCAGGATTAGCCACATGCAAAGTGAGTGCCTTGACCCCTGTTCCTATCTCTCTGGCCCTGAACTCTGTGTCTTTTGAGTAGGAGGCTGCTGTCACCCCAAAGTGAGTGCATCACTGGGGTGTAGCTGTTTGCTTACTCTGCTTTTTGCAGCCTGTTTGTCTGTTGTGACTGAGACATGAGCAATCATGGCCATCTCTGCTGGCATCTGCAGACTCCTGGAGAGGCAAAGAAGGACCCTGACTCCCTGCTGGTAGGAAAGAATAAGCCTCAGGCTTTAGACGAGGGTTTGACTGTGTCCCCAACACTGGAGAAAGGCCCCGAGAGCTGAGGACACTCCAGCCTGCGCTATACTGACAGGGTGTGTGGGACGAGGAAGAAGGAAAGGACAAGAGCAGGCCAGTACTCCATGTCCTTTAAATCAGCACTGTTAGTGGAGTGGAAAAATGCCCAACCTCAGAAAGTTTCATTTTATGCTTCCTGCCACCAGTGGAGTCAACGCAATGACCTTCATGAAGGTGGAAGGCGTGGGTCTCTACCCACTGACCTCCTTAGACCCGTCCCCCTATTTCTCCCTCAGAGTTGGTTCTGAGAAGGCCGTGGTGCTTGAATGCCCAGAGGGGAATGCACACAGTGCGTCACACAGCTGCCCTTTTCAAGAGAATATCTTGACAGGTGCCTGGGAATCTTCCAGAAGCCTCTAGTCTCCTCTCATCTCATTCCCAGGGTCTGTTCCAATGGACAAGACTGTGGCAGTTTAGCTTCCCAGGGGCCACGGGCACCCTTGGCTACTCTAGTTACCCCTTTCACCTGGGGCTTCTTCCAGAGATCTCTGCTGAGTACAGGTGCCTGGGGCAGCCAGAACCCAGCTGTCAGGCAATATGCCAGGACCCGGATGTGGCAGCACCCTGGCTGGGAAGGACCTGTAAGATCCCCATGGCTTCCCAGTGGGCACAGGTCTTCAGGAAATGTTGGCCTCATGGCAAAGGCAGGGTCTATCCCAACACCCACTCACCCCTCCAAGCTCAGAGGCTCAGATTTGCCCCTGACAGGAGCCCTCCCAGCCCACCTCATGCTGTGTTGTGGGGATTACAGAGATGACGTCTATAGTGTGATTAGCCCAGAGTCTGGCATTTCAGAAGGGCCGGGAAGACAAGGATGGTATTGTTGAACTGAATGACAAGCGCCAGCATGGTAGAGGGATTTACAGTCTTCACAGGATGTGCAGTAACTCCGGTCCAGCTGTAGGGGCCCAGGCAGTCAGGTAGATGTGGAGCCGGGCTGGAGAGGGAAGGTCATGCTGGCCACTGAGCCCACATTCTGCACTGCCCCACAAATGGAAGTCAAGATGATCTGAGACTCCATGGGTCTAGCCCATGAGGCCAGTGATTCCATTTTCCTAAGCACCCTGCAGGAAGTGCATGACCCCACTTTTCAGATGAGCACATTGAGGTGACAGGCTATTGAATCATGGCTTGTGGTCACAAAGTGAATACAACCAGGTGCTTTATTTGACAGATGCATCTATCCTATGTAGCTGCTGTCAGCTCCCGGAAAATTTGTAGGTTGTGAGGAGGCCCCCAAAGTTTCAGTGGCAGGAAGTTTCCTCCTGCTCCCCAGAGTGAGCCACTGGACCTTCTCACTGCCCACCAAAAGCACAACCTTCAAATCTCACACAGGGCTGCAAAACCCAGTCTGTGAGGGTCCCTCAAAGAGGGTATATCTGGGGGTGACCATGTCTGAGGACTTCCATGAACAGAAAGCCCAGGACCCATGGGCCTTCTGTTTATTTCACTCTGAAGCTGATCGAACCCCAATCTTTTTCTGTACTCCCTTTTTGTTTAGGTACTGAGAATGATTTCCAGCTCCAGCCACTGGGAGGCCCCAGCCAAAGTGTGACCTAAGAGTCGGGTCTGGTTTAGGCCCTTCATCAGTGCACAAGGGTGCTGGCTACCCTGAACCTCCTCCTTTCCAGTTTGAATGCTTCTTTTTCAAGCACAGGCATATCAGGGGGTGCCTACTGGCCCCTGGTAGAGTGAGAGGGACCCAGCAAGGAGAGCTGGGCACAGACACCAAACCCCACACTTAGGGCCTGCACCTCAACACACAGTTGCACCCACAGGCCTGCTTCTCTGCGGTGTCCCTGCTGTATGTACATTCTGAGACTAGCAACTGCTGGAGGGTCCCCAATCCCTAAGGCTCTGGTCCCATTCTGTGCCCTGCCGTGTGAGGTGCTGTGAGGCCGGGAAGGGGAGGTGGGGGCAGGAGGGTTCATGTGCCCTGCTGGGTGCAGGTACTTCCTGTCCCAGAAAAGGTCTCCATCAGAGGGGAGGCTGTGGTGCCTCACTCCACACCACCTCCTGAACTTGTGCGTAGTGGGACCCCTGAGTTCTGTTCCCCACTTTCCTCCTCGGTCCTCAGGGGTGGTCACTGGCGGCTAGGTCCAAGGCCCACCCCTTGCTGTGCTTGAGGGTTACAAGCCAGAAAACTGAGGGGAGCCCACGGGATTTGAATCCAGGTGGGAAAATGATTTTGAGGTTCCAGATATCGCCTCCTTGTGACCAAAGCCTTGAGCATAGCTGGCTTTGAGTGTTGACCCACTTCGTTGGGGTTGCATTTGAGCATTGCAACAATCCTCCAGTTTTTGTGTATTCTTAAATCTCATTTGACTTTTGTCCTTGTTTATTTGTTTTGAACAGGGGCAAGGCAAGGTGGGCTTAAACTCTCCGCTGGGAGAGCTGGTCAAGTCTGTAGAGGGACTTTTAATCATTAATCTAGTTTGACAACTGACAAAGGTGGGACTTCCCTCATCCCTCACATTCTCGCTTTCTCAGAAATGTATTTTCTAACCCTTTTCTCCTCTCCTTGTTCCTTAAAGCTCCACTCCTTCTTCTTTCCCCCACTCTTTTTTTTAATATTTTATTTTACCACCGTGAGATATACAATTACAAAGATGTCTTTCCTCCCCACTCTTATCTCTCTCCGACTGACAGCTGGGGGCTGAGTATCAGAGAGGAACTCTGACACATGCTCCCACCACCGTCCTCTGCTCCCCAGATCTTGCATCTATTCCCCAGGCTCTGCTTTCTTGCTGCCATAAGGAACTCCTCAACTCCCCTGAGGCCCTTCCACCCTCCTGATCCAGGAACCTGTCCCTAGCCTGGGCCCCCAGGTATTCTTAACCTGCAGGTAAGGAGAGCTCCTGCTATCCTTCTCTGACAGCAACAAAGAACCCCTGTCCACATGGCCACTCCTCCGTCGACAGAGCATGTGACAAGAGCCCCTCTTGCTTATAAGCATATTAAAAGAGTAATTTATTTGTTAATGCCACACAAGAATTTTTTTTTGTTTTGTTTCTTTTGAGACCACACTCAGATATTCAAGGGTTATACCTGGCTCTATACTCAGGAATTATTTCTGGTGGTGCTCAGGGGGCCATGTGGGATGCTGATGATTAAACTCAGATTGGCTGAAACAATCAAACACCTACGCACTATACTATCTCTCTAAGCGCCCATATGAGAAATGTTAGCAGGAGAGTTAGCACAGGGGGTAAGGCACTGGCTTTGCACCTGGCTGACTCTTGTTCAAATCCTGCAGGGGTCACACCTAAGCACAGAGCCAAGAGTTAAGAGCTGGGCACCGAGCACCACCAGATATGACCTCAATTTCCTCCCCATTATATTTATACAAATAAGTTAAACTATTATAAAACCACTTGGTGCATTTTAAGAGAACTCTTCCCCTCCCTCTTCCTTCTTCCCTTCATGAATTAAGAACCTATGACAAGTAGGGGCTGGAGCAATAGCACAACGGAAAGGGCATTTGCCTTGCACATGGCTGACCCATATGGTCCTGGGAGCACCGCCAGGAGTGATTCCTGAGTGCAGAGCCAGGAGTAACTCCTGAGCATTGCCAGAGTGACCCAAGAAGAAGAAGAAAAAAGCAAAATTGAAAAATAAGAATCTATGACTAGTAACCATAAAACAAAGCTTTTCAGATCATCACATTTACATGATGATTAGCTTAATATTATCTTCTTAAAATGCATAAGGTGCCTGAGCCCAAGTGCTGTTTGAGTCCACACGGCTGAGCACATGTGGTGCCTGAGCACATGTGTCACCAGCATCTCCCCTTTTGAGATATGTACTTTCTCTCTCACTCTCTCACTCTCTCTCTCCTTCCTCTGCCTAAAAACCTCCATAATAAACTCTGTTTACTTCACAAATCACTTGTATCACTTGACTTCCCTGTTGTTCATTGATTTGCTCGAGTGGGTGCCAGTAACATCTCCATTTGTCCCTGTCATGTGCTAGGATAGTCCAAGGGCCTCTGCTTGCTCCAGGAACATGAAGAGCCTCAAACCATTTATTCAGGTCATGGAAATGAGGTCTATTATTGTTACTATTTTGGCATAGCAAATGCAACACGGGTAGCTTGACAGGCTCTGCCATGTGGGCACTCTTAGTTTTTACTGATGTTGGGGAGATCTGGTAGTGGCTCTATCTGTGTCTGTGAAATAGGCTTCTCTCTAGGGTGGGGTTCTGATGAGCTGGGCTTGAGATTGGCTTCTTTCTTGGGTGGAGCTCCAAAGAGCTGTGGAATCCGGACGTTGAAAATGGCTCCTATCATGGTGCAGGGGTTCCTCTGACTTTTTTCAGAGGCTCTATTGGGATGATGATGGGCCAGGGCCCGAACCCATCCTTCCTCATCGTCAGGATTCTCAACCCAACAAAATACCCTTCACATATGAGATATGTGAATACTGCACAAAAAAATCTCCTTTCTATTAAATTTTGTATTATTATGTTGATTATTTCCACCAAATATTTTGTTGTGTTCCCCCCCACTCCCAGCACTGTTAAGCAAAGCATAGGAAAAAGTCAGGGCAGACACTAATCCAGATGGAGCAATCCTCAAGTTTTGCCCAGACACAGTGCTTCATTTTCTCTCCCCTGTTCCTGTAAGTACTTAAAAAAATAGGAAAATGTCAAACAGTTTCAGGGACCCTTTCCAAACATTCCAGTTTGTCATTCACATCATCCATCAAAAACTATGTGGATATGATGTTCTTTTTACAAAAATTTCAGGGCCAGAGAGATAGTACAACAGGGAAGGTGCTGGCTTTGTGTGCAGCCAATCGGGGTTTGATCCTCAACACCACATATGTGGTGGTGCACATATGTGCACCACCAAGAGTGACCCCTTGAACACAGAGCCAGGGGGTAGGTCCTGAGCACGGCTGGGTGTGTGAGGTAAAGTGACCAGATTTTTGGTTTGACAAAGAGAGCTGATTTGAGAGGTTTACATCATTGCAGAGCTTTTTTTAATTGACCCATTTTCTTTTTTTATTTTTTTTCCTTAAAATTTTTATTTTTTTTAATCGAATCACTGTTAGATACACCATTACACAGTTGTTGCTGATTGGGTTTCAGTCAGACAATGCTCCAATACCCTTCTCTTCACCAGTATACATTTCCAATATCACCACCAACGATCCCAGTTTCCCTGCTGCTACCCTCCCCTCCTGACCTGCCCCTGTTCTAGCCCATTTTTCATTCTTATATTTCATGTACTGTGTCTGCAATAGTGTTAATGTTTATGTTTTGGAGTCCGGAATTATGCCACCTCCTTGCCACACCACCAAAGAATCATGCAACTTTCATGGACGTCCTAGGGACACCCCACTGGTGGGCAAGTCCTGCCTCGGCTGCTTTCCTCCGTCTCTTCCTCTTCAGGTTCGGTTGTTCTAAAGACTGTACTTGTTTGCGCAACCCCCCTCACCCTGAGAATTTCTCAGTATAATCTTTCATCATCACCAGTGCTGAGAGCTCTGTTTCTTCCAGAGAGCTCCCTTAAAAAAATCCTTTCATCTACCCCACATCTCTTATATCTGGTTCCGTCTGTTTTTTTTCTTTTTTGGTCTTTCATTGTGGCAAAAGTACTTTAAAGAGTTGGCACCTCCCTTCCATTTCTTCCAGAACCTTCTTCCAGCTGACTTCTGTCTACCCTTACTATCCCCACCATAGATCAGGTTTTGTCAAGGTCACCCACAAGCTTCATGTGGTCAGGTCCATTTCCTATGCCCTGTCAGGGGCAGCATCTCTTATCTAATTAGAACATGTTCTTTGCTTAGTTCCTGTTCTCCTCACTCTTCATTTGATTTTCATCCAGTCTACCTGTAAATGCTGGACATCCTGGGGCTCAGTCCTGAGACCATGTCTTTTCTCTGTCCTTGGTGGTGTTCAAACATCTAAATGTCTCTGTGCAGCAGACTGGCTTTGTTTCTCCCTGTGACCCGGCCTTTCCTGTTTCACACCATCACCCCTGTCTGTCCCCTTGAGTCTGACAGAAACTGCAAAGTCAACCTGTTCAAAAACAAGTTCCCAACGGCTTCCCCTCCCTGACTTCTTTCTTTCATGGTCACATCCTGTGAGCAAATCCTGTCTGTTTTTCAGGATTCAAACTCAAGGCCAAATAGCTGTTTTTTTTTCCCAGGGCTAAGTTAACATTGTTCTTTTTTTTTCTTTTTTTTTTGGACGGGAGGGGGTCACACCTGGCAATACTCAGGAGTTACTCCTGGCTCTACACTCAGGATTTACTCCCAGCGGTGGTCGGGGGACCATATTCGATGCGGGGATCGAACCCAAGTCGGCCACTTGCAAGGCAAACACCTTACCCGCTGTACTATCGCTCCGATCCCACATTGTTCTTACTGGGATTTTTCAGGAGCATCTTACCTGACAACCTGCTCTCCTCTCAGAAGCTTCATCCTTTGAAAACAGACCACTGGGGTCTGAGCAACAGTACAGCAAGTAGGGCACCACCTTGCATGCAGCTGACCTGGGTTTGATCCCAGCACCCCTATAGTCCACTGAGCCCTGCCAGGTGTGATCCCTAAGCACAGAGCCAAGAGTAAGCCCTGACACCCAGTTTCAGGTGTGACCCCAAAAACTCAAACCAAAGCAAATCAAAGCTGTTTTTACAGCAGAGGAGGAAGAGGAAGAGGTTGGAGGATAAGGGAAGCAGCAGTGGGCCAGGTTAGTAACTCAAAGAGCTGAATGCATACAGATGCCCTGACTTTGAGCCTGGGCAGTGTCTGGCAGTGATGGTCCTCAGCACTGTCGAGGTGGAATTGTACTATGCCACCAACCCAAGCACTAAACAGTTAGGTCAGGCTACACACTCATTCTGAGCATCACCGGCCCCTGGAGCCTGAGCAACGCTGGAGAGGTGACTTTCTTTCCCCCACATACAATATCAAACATATCAGGCTGGTGGGACTGGATATGGCTCAGCAGTAGAGCACATGCCTCTCATAAATGAGGCTCTGCCTGTGAACCTCAGCATCACACACACACAACAATTGAAATAAATAGCAGAACAGACACACCACAGTCTTCCAAGGGTTTCTTTCCCATTAGTATAAAGCAAAGCTCCACCAAAGGTCTAGGTGACTGTACTCTTTTTGCCCCTCTGCTGCCATCTTGGTACCTTCCACACACATTTTCCTTTTCCTACAGTGTCCAGCACATTAGTTGTACCTGCACGTCTGCTGTATCCAACTCACCCATTCTCCAACTGCCTTTTCTCTGAGAGCCAGAGTTAGACCTTTCCTTTTTATTGTCACTAGGAAGTAAAAGGTCCAATACCAGCTCTTCCCTCCAGCCCCCTGCCTGCCACAATCTTGGCTTAGATAAACCCATTTCCCTTGTCTTATGCAGGGGAAGATTCATGGCCAGGCTCCTCATCCAACTACTATCATATCCTCCTACCTTTCCCACACCACTCATGTCTCTTTTGGGAGCATCTGAAACATACACAATTTACCGGGAAACAGTTTTGGTCCATCGAGATCTTCTAACCAGACATTTTCTGAATTAGATGTCGGGGTTGTCACCATGTCACCAGCACCTTGCACAGCTCTTGTCATCTTGATGCTCAATAAGTAAAGAATAATGCCAATCTACCCCTCAAGAAAGATCCTCGCAATGGCATTCTGAGAAGATATTTGCACTCTATTCATGGCAACATGGGGACAGACATGGGGCAGAGCTGCTACTGGCTCTCACTGTGCCCAGCCGCTCATGAGGTGCCCGGGAGGGATGGCAGGTTCTAGCCCTGGCCCGCCACCCCAGCAGAGCCTCACAAGCCAGATGACCCCCCACTCCATGAGGACCTCCATTTTCCACATCGGACTTCCCCCTCGTCAGAACTCCACCCAGCAGACCAGGCTATCATAGCCTGGATTTTGAGATGACTACAAGAGTATGCTACCCGCACGGCAGAGCCTGGCAAGCTACCCGTGTCGTGTTTGATATGCCAGATACCAGTAACAATTATAGACCTCATTCCCATGACCTGATGGAATGATTTGAGGCTCTTTATGTTCCTGGAGCAGCAGGTGCCCTTGGGCTCTACTTGCATGAGGCATGTCATATGGAGATGTTACTGGTGCCCGCTCGAGCAAATCGGCGATGAATGGGAAGACAGTGTCATTCATGGCAACACTATTCACAACAGCCAGGATAACAACATCCAAGAATACACAAGTTGACAAAGAAACTGCCATCTTCAAACACAGTGGAATACTACTTAGTTATGAGAAAAAGTGAAATCCTGCCATTTTCTGCTTTGTGGATGGAACGAAACAGTATCATGGTGTTTTTTGTTTTTTTTTTTTTTTTTGGTCACACCCAGCAATGCTTAGAGATTGCTTCTGCCTCTTCACTCAGAAATCACTCCTGGCAGTGATTGGAGGACCACATGGGATGCTGGAGATTGAACTCCAGTCAGCCATGTGCAAGGCAAACGCCCTACCTACTGTACTATCACTCCGGCCCCAGAAATGATATCATGCTGAGTGAGAGGAGCAAACACAGAAAGATCCTTCTCGGATGTGAAATGTAAAGAAACAGGATTAACAAATGTCCAGTCCATTCCTCCAAAGACTAGAAATTGAACTCCCATTTGACCCAGCCATACCACTCCTGGGAATCTACTCTGGGAAACCAAAAATACAGCGGAAACACCATCCCTACTTTTATGTTCATAGCAGCATTATTCACAATAGCCAGAATCTGGAAGCAACCCGAGTGCCCGAAAATAGATGACTGGATAAAAAGCTTTGGTACATCTACACAATGGAATACTATGCAGCTGTTAGGAAAAATGAAGTTATAAAATTTGCCTACAAATGGATGGACATGGAGAAGATTATGTTGAGCGAAATTAGCCAGAAGGAGAGAGACAGTTACAGAATGACTGCATTTATCTGCATAACATAAATATATAGGTACATATTATGATACCAATATCCAAGGTCAAGTGAAACATACATCAGGAGGTTCCTGTCAAAGGTGGAAATTATCACAAACGTGTGGGAGTCAGAGGCTAGGTAAGACAGAAAATGGAATAGTGTGCTAACAATTGTGAGGGTACTAATGCCAACCTAGAACTGAGCATTAAATAGAGGCAAAAGGATACACATGACAACCCTTTAATGTATGTTTTGTAATCCATAGTCTGGAGGGAAGGAAAAGAGAAAGATAGAGAAATGGAAAGAAATAAAGAACCTGCCATGGAGGAGGGCTGGGGGAGGGGGAGGGAACCGGGGACGTTGGTGGTGGGAGATGGGCACTGGTGGCGGGATGGGTGCTGCTACACTGTACGACCAAAACTCAAATATGAACTTTTTAATTGTATATCTTTGTAATTGTAAAATAAAAAAATTAATTAAAAAAAAAAAAAAAAACAAATGTCCAGTAACAACAGAACTGGAGAGTACCGATAGAACTGAGTTTGCCCAGTGGGTGGGGTGGAGGAATGAAGCAGTTCCGGTAACACTGTAGAGGGTAGCTGTGGGGGGTGCTGGAACATTGTATGTTTGAAACACTACCATAACAGTATAATAAGTCACCCTTCCCAAATAAAAATTGGGAGAAAAAATCTAATCAAGGGGAAATAAAGGGAAAAAAAGAAATGATGCTGAAAACCTAACAGAGTTGTATAAATGGCTATGAGCAGTTGCAATTTGACTAAAAATGTCATTAAAAATGTTTTCATGGCGTGGATATCTATTTTAGCATAAGTTAAAATCATTCCTATTAGAGTCATTTCAGGTCTGTTTTTCTCAGGTATCTATCACCTTCTAAAAACATTTACCTATTAGTTCAAAGTTGTTTTCTTTTGTTTTGGGGATCCACACCCAGCAGTGCTCAACATTTACTCCAGGCTCTGTACTCAGAGATCAATCCATGGCAGAGTTCAGTGTACCATATATGGTGCCAGAGATTCAAACCCAGGTGGGCTGCATGCAAGACAAGCACCCTATCTGCTATACTCTGGCCCCTAGTTCAAACATTTTTTAAGTACGAAGGAAACAGCATAGTCATCCTAGATGTCGTTGTGTTCAGTTTGGCAAATAGTTCCTCCTTGGCTTGGTTTTATGGGGAATGAGCCCAGGCAGGTGGGACCCGGGTTGAGTGCTTTGGAGGAGGTTGTGTAGGTGCCAGTAAGTCCTTCGTCACAGGTTGTGCTGAGCAGTAAGAGCCGAGCCTCCTTCTCCAGGGAGTGTTAAAAAAATTGAGAAGTTTCCTTAATCGCTGAACTTCCGGGCACCTGGAGATGAAAAATAAACCAGCAACTAAATTAATTAATTAAAATGTGAGATGATCGCCCTCTGGTGGTAGACATTTCTGGCTTCTTCTGTGGTGCCCATATTAATTTGAGAAGTCTAATGCTTTTGACAAGTGGAAGCAACTTTTGAAAAGGTTTCCCTTTGTTAAATGTAGATTTCTTGGGGATCTATCTATGGCATTGGTGACTTCCAGGCTGTTACAAAGGAAGCCACTCCCAGGGAATCCAGGTGAATGTGTCCCCAAGTCCTTCATGTTGAAGGGCAAATCATTCCAAATCATCATAATGTCCAAAAGGGAGAGGTAAAGAGAGAGAGAGAGAGAGAGAGAGAGCGCAAGGAAAAAGTCCCCCTAGCCCCCTTAGAGGCAGGTGTTAGGGGTGGCGGGTGGCGGGAGGGAAACTGGTAACCTTGGTGGTGAAAGCATAACCTGTGAAGAGACAGTTAAGTTGTAAAAGTCATTGTATGACCGAAACTCAATCATGAACAACCTTGTAATGGTGTATCTCACAGTGATGCAACTAAAATAAAGGAGGCGGGGAATAAAGTGCTAGAGAGAGCAAACAAGCAAACAAACAAAAGCAGCGGCAATGACCCAACACATGAATAAATGTGGTGCAGGAGTCCGTTTCCTTATCCAGGAGCAGCATCCATTAGGGTGATCCAGTGTGCAAAAGGAGTAGGGGACTGAGAGTTGTTTCAACTATACCTTGAATTTGTCTTTCCCTTCACGTAATTTCTTTGAGAATTAAAGAAATTTTGAACTGAAAAAAATTACAAAAGAGCAATGCATTCCAGGGTTATTGATGGGTCTCCAGCATCAAACTGGTCATACTTTTTCAAGTTCAAGGACAGTCTTCCTGCTTGTGTTCTGGATTTTATACCCTCCAGTTCCTCAGGTCTATTTACCTTATCTGACATTCCCTTGCCTTATCGTGAAACTCCTCTTCGTCGGAACACTCAGTTCCACTACCAGTACCTGAAGAATCTTTACTGACTCCCTCCCCACCCCAAGCCTAGCTGAAGGCTGAGTAGACGTTCTTCCTGTTCTCTTTGATACTGACTGCCTACCTCTACCTTTGTCACATCAAGCAGGCGGGTGGGCAGAGTTTTTATTTTGATTTCTCAATCCTTGAGGTCTATTAGTACTTCCAGCAAGCTGTTAGTGAAAGCTCATTATATATGTGAGGAGCATCAAAACCATATTAAGCGTCTCATCAGTCAATTCACATTTTCAATGTCTACCAATTTATAGAACTTAAACAGGGGCCAGAGATGTTGAAAAACTTGCCAACAGCTTTGTGGTCAGAGATAAAATCAAGACAATTTGGGACTCCTGGATAATACGAGATCTCTGATCTTCCCCAAACCCTGCTGACAATTGGTGGCATTCTGCACATTTGCGTAGGGAGCATAGTATACACTCTCAATCCTTTCATGTTGATTGCACTTTTCTTGTGGTCTATGGCTTTGGAAGCATTTTTGTTGATAGATGAGTGGAGAGAGAATCAGGAGAAACATACCCAAATCATCCTCCAATGGGGTATGTTCAGTGCAGAGTTCTGCACTGAACAAACCAAGATTGGTAGTCTAACAAACAAAGATTGGTTGGGCACATATTTAGGTTTAGAGGAATTAAAAGTTGACCAGAAGATTACCTGAAACAGAAATTTAGGGGAGGAAATCAAGTTGTGGATCCAAATATAAGACAGAATATAGAGTGTAGGGCCAGAGTGGTAGTACAGGGTGGAGGTTTGATCTCCAGCATGCCATATGGTCCCCAAACACTACTAAGAGTATGAGTGCAGAGCCAGGAGTAACCCCCTGAGTATTGCCAGATGTGACCCAAAAAGAAAAAAAATATTCTGGAATCAAGAAAATTGGCTAAACCACAGCCAAACAGTCTATGACATAGTAGCCTGGAATACCCCAGTTTCTTTAATTCCATGACCAGGGAGTTTCCACTGAGCAGGGCAAGCTGCAGGTGACTTGGAGAAGAAGGCAAAAGCACGTGTAATGCATCTGGCTGAGGGTTACAGAAAAAGCCATTAACACACTGCTGGGAGCAGAAAAAAGAACTGAAGGACTATTACTCTGGCAGTGCTCAGGGGGCATGTGGTGCTAGAGATAAACCTAGATCTCATGCATACAAAGCATGATCCAACTTTGAGCCAACTGTCTGGCTCCTATATCACTTTTAAGGAATGAAGTGCAAAAAATGCTCCTGCCCTAGGTGCTGTCTAGAGAAGCAACCTCTGTGGCAGAAGAATGGAAAAACCCAGGCAGCCAGCCTGGGTTTGATGATGAGGTGGTAAATGTCACCTAGAGCTTTGGAAGGCAAAGCACATCTTCAGGGACATCAGAGAGTCCAACTTTGTCCACGTGTTACTGGCTGAGTGTGAGGGCTTAGACGCATGTGGAAAACATGTGAAAGGACTCAGGTAAAGTGAAACTGCCTGAACTGTGAAGGTGACCTCAGCAAAGAGCAAAAGTTATAGGTAGTGCTTGTTGGGGAGCCACTGGGGTGTCGGGAACGCCTCCAGGGTCCCCGACAGTGTCAGGGCAGAAGTTCTCTTCTACCTCCGAAGACGCTGGGAGAACAGATGAAAACTCACGAGTCCGGTGCAGTTCCAAAAATGGCTTTTTAATAGTACAAAAGCTCTTCCACAGCACTCCAATATAATGAACAAACTTTAGCTCTGGTCCGAACTTAGACCATACAAAAGAGCCTAAGTCTCCCACCAAAGAGAGAGGATCTCACTCGAGCAGAGTCCTACCCAGAAGAAGGAGCAAAAGGCCAAAGAGCAAAATGCTAAAAGCCAAAAGCAAAAAGCCCAAAAGGTAAAAGTGAAGTGTGAAGGGGCCTCAAGTCAGCCCCTTATATACACCAAAGTAATCCAACTGGGAGGGTCATGTCAACAAAGAACTCTAAACAGAGTGTAGTGCCACACCCTATTACAGGTATAAACAAAGGTTATGCCAAGGTCTAATCCTTTCTACCAAGATTATCTCTTATGTAAAACACTGGAGAGAGGGGGCTGATATAAAGTAATACATCTTAACTTCATGAGCTTCATGTAATCTAGATGGTACCCACAAGGTCCTTCTTATTATTATCTGCACCAGGGTGATTCTGAGTATCTTGTTCTTGTGTACTGAAAGGGTCACACTCGCCTGCTTAGAGCAAACTAGTATGATCCTTCCTATAGTCTTCTTAAAGTCTCAGCGTAGCCAGGGTGGTAGTCTCCTGGTAAATTCTAACTGTCCCACGCTGGGTGCAGTGGGTATAAAGAGGAGCTGTGCCCAATCTAGAAAACATAGAAGTCTTAGTAGATGTATAAGTCAGAAGTTATTCAATCAAGGTGACTTCTGTGACTGCCACACCCTCTAGCAGTGTTTACATAGAAGAGAGGTCTCATTAGAAGGAATCTTGACTTAAATAAGATTAAGCTGGGAGTGGGCAAAACAACAAAACTCCCAGAATAGCTAAACCTGTCCTCCAACACTGGGGTCCCCAATGACAGCAGGAAATGAGTTATCTTTTACCTCCAAAGCCAGTGAGGAATGGATGAAAACTCCAGCGCAGTTCTAAAAGGCTTTTACAATCCAAAGAAAATGAAACCAAGAGCTGGTTCTTTGATGAAATAAACAAGATCAACAAACCACTAAGGACAGGGAAAGAGAGAACCCAAATAAATAGAATCAGAAATGAATAGGGGGGACATCACAACAGAAAGCACAGAAATCCAAAAGACCATCAGAGATTATTTTGAGAGCCTGTTTGCCACAAAACATGAGAACCTGGAAGAAATGGATAAATGCCTAAAGTCTTATAACCTCCCACAGCTGAAACAAGAAGACCTGCAATACCCGAATAAGCTTATCACCATTAAGGAAATTGAAACAGTAATTAAGAGACTGCCCAAACACAAAAGCCCAGGTCCAAATGGATTCACTAGTGAATTCTTCCAAATCTTTAAGGAGGACCTACTCCCAGTTCTTTTCAAGCTCTTCCAGGAAATAGAAGAAACAGAAACACTCCCAAATAGCTTCTGTTTGGGAGGCACATATCACCCTGATACCCAAAGCAGGGGAGAGACAACACAAAAAAAAAAAAAAGAAAACTACAGACCAATCTCCTTGATGAACACAGATGCTAAGATCACTGTATCACTGTCTTCCCGTTCATCATCGATTTGCTCCGAGCGGGCCCCAGTAACATCTCCATATGTCCTGTCTCATGCTAGTAGAGCCCAAGGGCATCTGCTTGCTCCAGGAACATAAAGAGCCTCAACCCATTCCGGTATGAGGTCTATAATTGTTACTGGTATTTGGCATATCAAATACAACACGGGTAGCTTGCCAGGCTCTGCCATAAAGGTAGCATACTATAACATTAGAGGACAATATTTAGACCAATTCTACTTTTTGAAAGAAATATGGATTAGATGTACTTTCAACTCATTGACAAAATCCCCATTTAATATACAATATTAACAAAATACAGTTATTCAACAAAAATACTAGCAAACAGAATCCAAAGACTCATAAAAATGATTATACATCATGACCAAGTAGGATTCATCCCAGGAATGCAAGGATGGTTCAACATTCGCAAGTCAATCAACATAATACATAATATCAATAATAGAAAAAAATAAAACCATATGATCATATCAACAGATGCAGAGAAAGCATTTGACAAAATTCAACACCCATTCATGATAAACTCTCCATTAAAATGGAATTAAAGGAACCTGCCTCAATATAGTCAAAGCCATCTACCAAAAACCCACAGTGAGCATCATTTTCAAAGGATAAAAACTGAAAGCCTTCCCCCTAAGATCAGGGACAAGACAAGGTTGCCCACTCTCACCACTTCTATTTAATATAGTACTGGAATTATTTGCCATAACAATCAGGGAAGAAAAAAGACATTAAGGGCATCCAGATAGGCAAGGACAAAGTCAAGCTATCACTATTTGCAGATGACATGATATTATACCTAAAGAACCCTACACTCTCTACCAAAAAGCTCCTAGAAACAAGAGATACCTATAGTAGAATGGCAGGGTACAAAATCAATCACAAAAGTCAGTGGCTTTACTATATACAACTACTGAAAGAGAAGAAAGGAATACTAAGAAAACACTCTCTTCACAATTGTGCCACATAAAATCAAATACCTAGGAATCAGCTTAACGAAGAGTGTAAAGGACCTGTACAAAGAAAACTATAAAACCCTGCTTCAAGAAATAAAAGAGGACACAAGGAAATGGAAACACATTCCCTGCTCATGGATTGGGAGAATCAACATTGTCAAAATGGTAATACTCCCTAGAGCTTTATATAGATTCAATGCAGTCCCTATAAGGATACCCATTACAGTCTTCAAAGAAATTGACCAAACACTCCTGAAATTTGTATGGAACAATTAACCCCCACGGATGCTAAAGCAATCCTTGGGAAAAAGAAGATGGGATGCATCACCTTTTCCAACATCGAACTGTACTACAAAGCAGAAGTAATTAAAACAGCATAGTATTGGAATAAACACAAACCTGTGGACCTATGGAATAGAGTTGAGTATCCTGACATCCAGTCTCAAATACATGATCCTTTAATCTTTGATAAAGGAGCAAAAAGTATGAAATGGAGGGAGGATAGCCTCTTAAACAAATAGTGCTGGGAAAACTGGGCAGCTACATGTAAAAAAATTAATTTGGACCTCTAACGCCATGCACAAAAATCAGACCAAAGTGCATTAAAGATCTCAACATCAGACCCGAATCCATAAAGTACGTTGAAGAAAATGTAGGAAAAACTCTCCACAACATTGAAACTAAAGGCATCTTCAAAGATGAAACACCACTAACAAAGCAACTAGAAGCAAAGATAAACATATGGCACTACATGAAACTAAAAAGTTTCTGGACCTCACAAGAAACAGCAACCAAGATACAAAGAGAGTCCACTGAATGGGAAAGAATATTCACCCAATACCCATCTGATAAGGTGCTAATATCCAGGATATATCAGGCACTGGTAGAACTTTACAAGAAGAAAACAGTCAACCCCATCAAAAAATGAGGGAGAAGAAATGAACAGAAACTTTGACAAGAAAAAACATTTGAATGGCCAAAAGACATATGAAAAAATCCTCATCATCATTAATCATCAGATAAATGCAAATCAAAACAACAATGAGATATCATCTCACACCACAGAGACTGGCGCATATCCAAATGAACAAGAACAAGTGTTGGCGTGGATGTGGGGAGAAAAGGGACTCACATCCATTGTTGGCGGTAATGTCGATTGGTACAGCCTTTTTGGGAAAACAATATGGACATTCCTCTAAATACTAGAAATTGAGCTCCCATTTGACCCAGCTATACTACTCCTGGGAATATACCCTGGGGGCCAAAAACACACAGCAGAATCAGCATCTGCACTTTTTAGTTTCATAGCAGCACTATTCATAATAGCCAGAATCTGGAAAC